>BOPP01000253.1:716356-734688 GCA_017312745.1 Gryllus bimaculatus
GAAGTAGTATCATACAGACCTATTAGTCTTCTACCAACACTATCCAAAGTTTTTGAGAAACTACTTCTACAAGAAAAAACTGAATCCACTTCTACAAGAAAAAGAAATAATACCCCATCATCAATTTCGGTTCAGACAAAGCCATTCGACTATAGAACAAATTCATCGAATAGTAAACGAAATTAGTGTATCGCTAGAAAATAAAAAATATTGCTCTGCCGTGTTTCTCGACATAAGACAGGCTTTCGATAAAGTCTGGCACCCAGGTTTATTGTATAAAATTAAGCAAAACTTACCATTTCCTTACTATCTCTTACTAAAATCGTACCTCACGGAGAGATATTTTCAAATAAAATTTAACAGTGTAACTTCAGAACTTATCCCTATAAATTCGGGGGTTCCTCAAGGAAGTATGCTTGCACCTTTCCTTTACTCATTATACACTGTCGACATTCGAACATCAGAAAACGCATTGACAGCAACCTACGCGGATGACACAGCCATCTTAGCTCGACATAAAAATCCAGCAGAAGCATCACGACTCGTAGAAGAACATCTGCAATCCATTCACAAGTGGCAGAAACGCTGGCGCCTCAAGACAGAAGACAGGAAGTCTGCCCAAGTTACCTTCACTCTGAAGCACGAAACATGCCCTCCTATAAAAATTGGATCACTACCTATTTCTCAAAACGACTCAGCAAAATATCTTGGAATTACACTGGACAGAAGACACATGGAAAAAACATATAAAGAATAAAAGAAAAGAATTAGATCTCAAAATTATCACATTAAACTGGCTATTAGGAAAAAACTCATCCTTAAGCATCGCAAACAAAATTCTTCTGTATAAAGCATTACTAAAACCTGTCTGGACATATGGAATATAACTTTGGGGAGCAGCTCAAAATTCAAATATTGAAATATTACAACGCTTCCAATCTAAAAGCTTAAGAAAATTTGTAAATGCTCCTTGGTACGTAACGAACGCCACAATACACCGAGACTTACAAATGACAACAATAAAAGAAGAAATTAACAAGACCAGCGCAAAATACTTACAACGACTACATAACCATCAAAATATTCTTGCCATTAACTTACTAGACAATAGTGACACTACCAGACGACTTAAACAATATCATACTTTAGACCTGACATATCGACTATAAATTGTTATATTATTTTCTGTTTTATTATTATATATGCTTATCATCTTATATTTTTAGTATGTTAGTTTAGTTATCAAATATATTTAGTGTGTGTTAATCTGGAAAAAAATGTAATATTAGGAGTACGGTCAATGGACCTTACTCCTCTCATGTTATTAAAAAAATTGTATGCATTTTTGCCAAATGTTTATACTAAAACAAATTGCAAAATAAAATATTATTATAAAAAAAAGCTAACCAGTCTACAAGCGGCGGGTTAATATCACGTCATCCTATGAGACCCCTCCTCTCCCGTGGACCTCTTCTCCCAAATCTTATGAGACACCGCTCCTCTCAAATTGAATTCTACCTCCAACATTCCAAAAGAAACGTGTATCCTCATGTTATCCAACAGTAAATCATAGCATCTCCACACTCACAACACAAACAAGCCCTGTTCATACCTCATGCATCAAACACGAATAATGCAGATATATCTCTACTTCAATACAGAATATCAATTGCACGATCGCTGTAAAGCTCCCCCCCCCGAAAACCAACTGCCACCGTCACCCTTGACATTTAATATCTCTTAGAGATAGATCTCTTAGATACTCCAATCATAGATCATTTGCAAAACATTATCGCGCAACTAATCATGAATAAATTACTGTATTCTCCATCTCCATATTCAATAAGGTGTATGAAATTAATTCCTAGATTTTTGTAACTTTCTTCAAACTCATTTTTAAGAAACTGATTGTATAGAACTACCCTGCTGCTATAAATAACATCGTTATGCTTCTCAAGAATTGAAAGAAACAATATCCCCACGATATCATTCTTCTTTCTGTAACCGCACTGCAACGCTGCCAACCATAAAATGATACTAACCTCAACAAATAAAACATTGCAGGTCTCCAACTGGGGTAACCGCAAATGCAAAACTACCCAGTAAATGTTGTGTGTATTTGTGTCATTCTGTAAATATCACGTGTAAAGACTTAGAGGCAGCGAGTGAGAGAAAATTCAATTTTAAAAACTACTTTAGCGTAAACCGGAATCATCGTTGAGGGCCTATGGAAATGCATAGCGTAAATTCTTTCATTCGTGTGCCTATGATAATGCGCTCACCATTGATCTGTAGGGAAAATATATTGTTGAAGTGTTACCAAACATTTCTTGGATGGTTTATTCGCAATTCCACCAGTGGCATTCTCTCTCCGAAAGTTCTGCCAAACGCCTTCGAACGAACAGCACGGTTGAGAATAGTCTACTGACCATTGTCTACAACCTCGGCAAACAAAGAGATTGTATTTACTAGACTGTCCGGGTGACGCCGTGTCCATGGTGAAGGTGCTGACGTTTCGGTCGCAATTCTGCGACCTTCCTCAGGGCGTAATGCGTAATGAGGAAGGTCGCAGAATGGTGACCGAAACGTCAGCACCTTCTCCATGGACGCGGCGTCACCAGACAGCCAAGTAAATACTGACTCCGGCCGCGGAAGCCTACGCTCTCACAAAGAGATTATGTACCTTGTGATAAAAGTAGCCGGCCAAGATGTCATTGCTCTTAGAGAGAAATGGGCTCAAAAGGGCTGAGCTCAATCGCTGGAAGCGATGACGATATGGACGGCAACGGAGCTCCTAACAGCATCTGGACGTCACTACAACGCGACGCATGACTCCGACCCAAGAAAAGCAAGCCGCATGCTAGCTCCATTAAAAAGACCAGCAGGGGCAACGCACCGACAACGGCCAAAAGGGCAGAACTGGAAAAAGGCGGTGAGTAGCGCCGATGCTGCACAAAATCCCATCCATCCCATAGGACTTCCCCCAATTTATATCTATCCCTTCCTCTCGTCCAAAACTTCCTCCAATCACTTCCAGGACCTACAATTTCAACCAAGCAACAGACTAAGGACTACGACGACTTCTTAATCCTTGACAAAAAACACACATGTAAAACTCCCGTAACAAAAGACCCTAAAACCGTTATTCTAGACAACCGCCAAGCCCCACAAAGCACAAATGACCCCAGGCACAGGACCAAACTACTGAAGTGGAAACAAGAACCACAACCGAGACCCTCACACCCCAGCAAAATGCCCACAAGGTGGAGCAATCCATATCGACCACAAAGGACTGACAAATGTCCACCTACTACTGTCAGACCTACAAAATCACCATCCAAACGACTTTTACCCCAAGAGCACATAGACTGCACGAATCCTACAGGCACGAACCAATGACATCAACATAAGGATTCTAAAAGTACTACAGGACATTGAACTCGAACCTAAACTCAGGACAAGATACTTTAGCAGTGACCTCTACTACCACCACCACAGAACCACGGGAGAACGACACACAAAACTTGTGATTAAAGGACTCTCACCGAACATCCTTCTGACTGACCTCTCAACCGAACTTTCACAACAATTCACCACTTACCTGAAGGGAATGAAGAGATGGACCGACAATGACTCCCTGACTGAACTCGGACTCTACGTTTTGGAAGTTAACAAAGACGATACTAACAATATAATATCATCAATGAAAACCCTACTGCAACCCAGAAATTCCATAGATGACAACCACCAGACTGACCATATCCCCCGATGTCACAACTGCCAAATGCTCATCCACACCAGACATTACTGCCACCGACGAACTATCTGTGCAAAATGCGGCGACAACCACTACACCTCGCCTTGCCCTAACTCCTTCTTCAATTGCGCAGTCTGCCAACAGGACCACCCCGCCTACTCACCTAACTGCCCCATCACGATTGAAGCAAAAGAAGAGAGACAGAAAGCATTACAAGTGACTAAGACTAGACAAAACACTCCGAGAATACCTCCCTCTAGGCAATTCTTCCCACAACTACCCTCCCCCGCAAACACCTCTAACCTCAGACAAACTTACTCTAGTATTACTGCAAACGCACCATTCACTACAACCTCCACTTTCAGCGACATCAAAGAACTCCTTACCCTACTAAAATCCTGCGACCTATCAAAGCTCATCACGACCGTGAAAGGCATCACATAGAAAACGAACCGACTATGACAAAAATCATCACCATATTCACCAAAGTAGGCGACATAATTTCAATTCAATAGACACAGACTTCTCAACATCTCCTGGAATGCCAATGGCGGACTCGCTCGAAAGCCGACGGACATTAAGCAATACTTGACTGACTATTCTGCACTAATAATACCAGAGATGCATCTAAGACCCTGCCAACCCTTCCACAACTCCGAATTACATCACCTAGAGGACAGAACGTTCCACCCAACGCGATGGAACGGCAATTTGTACAAAAAAGAACATTCCCCACCCAACGTCTTCCCGGTACCACCATATCCAAATCCAACTATCCACACCTCAAGGACCACACACAATAACCTCTATTTACAAAGCCCTCCTCTACCCCCTACTATATGACGACCTCGACTTGTTAACCAAAAACAACTACCTGCTTGCAGGAGACATTAACACAAACTCGACTACCTGGGGATGCAGACACAGCAACAGAAACCGACACATACTTAGAACATACTTAAACACAAAACTGTACTTTTATCGGCGCCATCAGATTCCACACACCTCATCCGAAACTTTCTACACGACATCCTTGGCTTCATCATTCACTCCTTGAACATAACCGCAAGTACCCGCAGTAATCCAAACCCAGAACGTAGATCCGATCACCTCCCTATCATCTTTACTACAGACACCACATCCTACAATATCACCATTTCCAACAGAACTATTACCGCCAACTGGAAATAATATAAACACCTCCAAAACTATAAAACCTCCCAACGCCCTCCGGAACCCTCAAGAAATAGTCATCGCTATTAAACACACCCCTCCAAATTAACCGTTCCCTAAAAACCCCCGAAAAACCTCCACCTACTCCCAAGAAACGAAACCCCAACTACTGTACAGCATATTATAACTATTACGCTACAAACGGAAGACGCAAAAGACATACTACAAAACGCATCGACATGAAGACAAAATGGCTTACCTATGCTACAAAAGAACGTTACGTAACGCACTACAAGAGTACGAAAGACAGAAATGGACAAATAATTGCTGACCTGATAAAGCACTCCAGCAAAATCTAAACTCTCCTTAAAAAAACTCCAAATCCCACACACATCTCTACACTGACACAACCAGACAGCACAAAAACCTACGACTCCCAGACTATAACAGAACTCTTCGCTGACAGACTACAAACCCGATTCACCACGCCTCAAAACTCCTCTCCCAGCATCCACCTTCCTAAATTACCTAAAAACACCTAATCTCTCACACCACCAGCAACAGGCAAAATCTGTCTAATGTAAAATTAAATTGCGGTCCTTCCAAACATATCCTACAGTTTTACGTTGCGTAATGCGGAATCTTGTCTAACACGGAATGAAAGATTGGTGAAGAATGAAGAATGAAAGATTCCGCATTGAGCAAGTTTTAATGAATAAATACCATGCAATTATAATGTAATATGAATGAAATAAGGATAGTTGTGTCATGTATTATTACTCTCAAAAGTCGCATCACAATTTCCTTGCATTAACTGCAAATCAGATTCAATACATTAAACGGCACGTTTACTCTGAGCTCGAGCATTTACACTGCCTTGCTTCACCTTCGACTTTAAATATGGGCGAAGATAAAATAGTGACTGACAGCGTCGAGATGGGGCTTCGTAGGATGGACGTCTTCATGTGGTTAGTCTACGTTAACAGGAGACTTGCTGCAACAAGTTTCTCAACGCACTCAACATATCTCCAGCGATAGCTTCCTGCCCAATACAATGAAAGAAGGTAAGATTATCAGCTCTTGCAATGTTTTCCGTCGAGCGGGACTTCATTATCCAAATAGCAGACTTTAATTCATGAGTTATCACAAAATTGAATAGTGCAAGGAAAAGGGTGACTTCTTTTACAAGTAGGTAAGAACACATGTTCTTTATTTTAATTT
Source organism: Gryllus bimaculatus (assembly GCA_017312745.1). NCBI lineage: Eukaryota > Metazoa > Arthropoda > Insecta > Orthoptera > Gryllidae > Gryllus > Gryllus bimaculatus. The sequence continues at coordinate 722,508 of BOPP01000253.1, forward strand.
TAAGTAATGATAACTGGTGTTGTGGAAATGGGAATGTTTTGAAGGAAAACTTGAAATTCTAAGTACACTGTATTTCGGAAACGTACCTGACATACTAGTCATTGGAATAACTACTACCAACAATAACCTTTTCACACGACTAATCTATGAATTGGTTTCTTATCACGTATGAGTTCTAGTTTCCTCACAGCATCTAACACTACAACGCACCCCACGATCAACACCTAACTTTCGTAAACTGAACTGGAGAAAGTACACAAACACAAACAATCACTACTAGGAATAAAACTCTTAAACAATTCACTCGAAATTGACCAGTCAGTAACATTAATCGACTTGGTCAATACATCTATTTTAGAACCACAGTCTCTCACTACAGACAACCAACTGTCCCAAGCGAAAGTTTGAAAGCTGAGTTTACTTGAACGAATAGAACAAGCACCGATTACATTAGTAACGTATCCAAGAGCTGTAAATGTTCATACGAACTGGCTTTGATAAAATTTTTAGGTAATTTTGCTTTGCTTTTAGGGCATTTTGAAAACATTTTAAGAGCATTTTATGGATAATTGTTGGCGACGTTTTAGTCATCAAAATCATAGTTATCATCATGGAAACATGCAATAGTAAACCTCGTGGTGAAACCAAAAAGAAGGTTACAGAGATATATAGCCATCGCCCTATCAGATTGCTTACAACCTTCTCAAAAACGTTCGAAACATTAATTCTAACTAGATTAAAAAATCACCTGAAACTAACTCGATCCTCTAGGTAAAATTCAGTTTCAGAGAACATATATACGCAACACCAACTGACTGAAACATATCTACGCAGCCTTTCAATCACCATTCTATACTATAGCACTCTTTGTAGATATAGCGCAGACGATACCTAAACAAGACTGTATGACATTAATATGAGTGTCTGAAGCAAATTCTGTTTCAAAACAGCACAGAAAAACTGCCAAGAAAGACTCCAAAGATTACCAACACGATAATATGAATCGAATCGCATGAATTAAAACTTCATATACGAGTTTTAATGTCATCCTGTTTATCAAAATTATTCAGTGAGGAAATATGATTTGTTTTCTCAGAAGTAATGAAACGTCTAGAACAATGACAAATAATCATAAGGACTAGAGCCCAGCACGAGACGATTTCGTTCTATCGACCATGCAGTTAATTGAAAGTTCGCTAGCTGGCAGCGCAGTGTGACAGGTTTTCGCTCGCCTCGGCGTCAAGAAATGTGTTCGGCCGAAACCAAAATTACTGTCGCGGCGAAGTAGGAATGTATAAACAAGGAGCACAAATGGGAGTGAAAGTGGATTTTACCTTGGGTTGATCAAAAAACAGGAAACATGTTTTCCTATTGCAGATTCAGCATGTAAAAAGAACTTTCGTACAGCCGGAAATCACATTTTCGAAAAAGGAGGAATATTGTTTTTGAAGTAGTTAGTGTTGTTCTTATGATCCACAATTCTAAAAAATATTTTACAATATTAATTAATGAAATAGTTAATTATATTTTCATACACAATCAGGCCATTTACACGTAGTACATATACTGGCAATAAATAAAAAATTAAAACGAAAGTTTTGTGTATATTGCTTACAGAGTTGTGCACCGCAATCGCAAATGACATAGATATCACCTATGTCTTCCCTCATGAGCGAAGCGAAGCTGTCAGGGCATCGTTAAGTGAATGCGAATCATGCCATTGAGGGCCATCGCAAAACGCTCCAACTCACGGCGCTCAAGAAAGAAAAGCTCGAGCGAGTACAAGCAAATCGAGAGCCTTGCAGACCTCGGTTGAGAATGATTATAAACTGAATTGTGTCCACAACAGAAGCTGCAACGTGTAGAAAATAAGACTGCCTTTTCTACTTTATCGTATCGGGTGTACATTATATCTTTCATGAAAATGACGCGCCGCTTGCCTCAGCGATCGAGTCCTCGGTGCCTCGGTGACTTGTCAACCAAGGCCCCGTTCACGGTACGGCGCCACCGGCCGATGCACCAGTGTCCCGAGAGCGTTCAACTGCGCATCATGAAATTTTCCTTGGAGCAAAGAATATTTCTTTACACCTTCGTCAGCCAGTAAGGGCCGCCAGAGGTCTGTTAAGAAATTTCCGTGCGTGAATACGATGAAAGCTCGCAATCGGGGTAAGAGCGCCGGCGCTCTATTGAAAAAGAAAATTGCAGCAATTACTCGAGAGTTACTTCAAAGGGTGAATATGTTCCGGAAGTGCGAACAATGCGTTCGAGCCCACCACTTTCAGCACCTTCTTTATGATAAATTAAGCGCAGCGATAGTTCTCGTACATCAGCACGGAAGTTAAGTCAACGCGGTTAAGTCAGTGGCGAGCGAGGCCTCGACTTCCCGAGCGACGCGGCCCTGAATCATTAGTGAACGATAAAATGCACACTCTGTACAATGTGATGTCTCCAGGCGTTGGACACAAGTACTGTCGTCAAGTATCCAAAGGGAACATTTCAATTTTGCGCGCTTTCAGTCTCGTGTTTCAAACTACTATGATTTCACCACAAAGAAAACACGCACTAGGGAGTGGCAGAGTCGTATTTTACATGCAGAAAATCTATGATTACTTAATCTCATGATATATCTAAGGTGATATTTCAGAAACGAGAATTTTACAATATGACTATTATTCTAATATCGAAGTATATACACAATGTTGAGTTGCATATGTATAGTTACTATTAAGTCGATAAAAACGATTAAGTTTTTATATTCTAAATAGTAAAGAACTATTATTGTTGTTGCAATTATAATGTTCTCATAGATTCATCTTTTGATAGAGTTATTCCTCCAGTTTTTTTTGATCTGTTGATCAAATAATGATGTAAACCCTGACCCTAAATGACTCTCACGATATTTGAAACACATCGAATCTTAATGTATCATGAAAAATACAAGAATTAACGTCTGCTACCTGCGCACGTGTCTGAAACGACTACATACAAGGGGTGCGACGGGGAATCCCTTCTCCGCTCGAGATGAAACAATGCAGCCTCCGCGTCCGCCTCCTCTTCTGCGAAATGGGCGATGAACCAGTCAGTAGGCTCGCACCATGCATTCTCCCGCTACCAACCTCTGACAGCAGACTAACATCACCCAATACCACTGCAATTTCTGAAATATTTAGTGTGGAATCAATACCTCCAAAGCAACTTGTTTCGCCCCAGAGTCGACAATAATATAGTACCCAGTCTGGTTTAGAGAGTAACCCAGGTTAGGTATATATATATATATATATATATATATATATATATATATATATATATATATATATATATATCAAAAATATACTTTGTTACTATTAATTGCCATGTGCAAGAGAATTAACATCTACACATCCACCATACAAAAGGTCAAGGCTGTGTTTGTCATTTTTTCTAAAACCTACACAAGGGAGAGTAAAAGCGAAGGATAAACTGAAGATCATCTTCTAAGTATAAACAATTACAAACACACACTTATTTCCATATTTAGATAATGCTGTTAAGTTCAACAATAAATTGAATACGATAATAAATTACTAAAGCGAATGGTCGACAGTGGGCAAGTGGCCCAGTTTCACAGAGTTTCGTCGAAAAAACACGGGCACTGACAACTGACTGCGCAGATTACTGACTACGATACTGGCTGTGGTACCCCCAATTTCTAGGAAGCTAAACAGTTTCATGCACATAATGTTACAACTTGTAACAGAAACAATTGAAATCAAAGTTAATCCGTCGACAAACGGTGGGTTAATACCTCGACGCCTCCTTTCCCGTTCACCAAAATTTCTCCCCGCCCCAAAATTGAATTCTATCGTCATGATACTACACTGTGGTACCTGTAATTCATTTCTAGGAAGCTAAACACAGTTTCATGAACATAATATTACAACTTTTAGGACAAACAATTGAAATCAAAGTTAACCTGACGACAAACAGCGGGTTAATATCTCACCATCTTATGAGACATCTCCTTTCCCGATCACCAAAGCTTTTCTCCTCGACCAAACAGAATTCTACTTCGAATATTCCAACAGATAAGCATGTACCCTCAACAAATTATCCAAAGCAAAACATACCTACTCTACACTCCCAAAGCAAACACTATTCCTGTACTGACCCCAAGCACGAATAATACAAATATATCTGACATTCCATATAGAGTATCATATAGGCGATCGCTGTAAAGCTACAACAAAAAACTACTCCACCAAAGGCATCGTCATTCAATTTCATTTAACTCCCGTCATATCGTATTTTCAAAACTTGTATATAGTTAATAATATGATCCCTGGACCCTAAGTAACTCAAGATATTTGAAAATGGTCACCATTATCTCTCTGGACTTCAACAGTATTGTATTTTAATCTACTATGATTTCATGATCATATAGAAACATGAGAAAAAAATGGCTTCATCACAAATTAATCGTCAATCTATTGGAAAAAGGCTGAGAGCGTCCTTGGACAGTAAAATTAGTAAACACTTCAACAAGTAAAAAACACACTATTCTCCCCATAAGAGCTGAGACCGTTCTTTACTGCGTAAAGAGATAAATAAATGTATCCGCGCTGTGCTAGTTTAGATTAGCACGAGCATGTCGCAAATATTATCCTGTTTGTTGCCTAGTTGATCGTGTGGGGAAACCATACTAAGTGCCATGCTGGCCGCAAATGGAGGTTTGCCAGTTGCAGTCAGAGGCAAGAAAGTATCAAAAAAGAATGGTTACCTTCGAAGGGTAATGTACTCCCGCCAATGGACCCGAGAACACCGAGGACAAATACGTATTTAGAGGATAATGTTAAATAGTAACGTAATGACAATCATCCTTATTTCTATAAAGACAATGAATTACCTGTCATGCATTCTAATCTTCACATGTCAAGGAGCGAACTGTCGCCAAATTTAACAGAGAAAACCATCTTTTTGTGAGTCACCGATATTGTATTTCAATCTGCTATGATTTTACAATGAAGGAACATGAACAACTCCTTGTAATTATGTACTGTAAACTTTTATATGAGGTAAAAGAAGAAAGTTCGACGATGGACGTAGAATATTCAACTTAATTGAATCATAATTACGATTCAAAGGGTTAAAAGATAAATTCATCACTTAAAAATGTAGCAAATAAAATAATTTATTTTTTTCAAAAGTAACCATTTCTTACACAGGTAAACCGAATATAGTAAAAAATTCGCGCCTATGAAAGCGAAAGAACAAAATACCATTATATTATTTTCTGCTGCATCTAATCATATTATTCGTGTCATTTATGACGTGACATGTTGTTTAGAAATTATAAATCTGTGCATCATCAGTCACGTATATCAGACTGCTATGTTATCTTGACGAATAAACAATTACCGCACAATTGCAGTCGTAAATATACTACCGAAGAAAGTGCGCACAACAAACTCCTTTCTGTTAGCTCTTAATTCATGATAAGAAACCAACGAACAGTACAGTTCCATATAATTTTTAAAATCATTATATGGCACAAAACTTCGACGTTGGATCTAAAAATTCATATACAAGCGCACAGCAACCTTTCAGTTTTCTACGACTCCAAAGTGACGGAGTCTGCACCAGCGTACATTGCAGTTTTTATACTTTATAAATACAACATGAATCCTTTCCTTATTTGTAATTGGGGACAATGTACTTCTTAATACATCACTTAATATGCAGTTTTTCAACGTACGCCATATACTTCTCCTCGAACGTCACAAAACTTTGACAGTTTTTAAACAAAAATAAATGAAATTAAATCAGAACGACGTTGGATAGAAAGTGTTCATACGCAAGCCCTGAGAAAACATTCGTTCTACTACAATTTCATGATTGAGGAACATGCATCACCGAAAAGTATAGTGATTTACACTTCATATATGCATTAATTCGAACAAATGACGACGTTGGATTCAAAGTATTAAGAAGCTTGAGCTGCCTTGTTTTTCAGTTCGCTACGACTTCATGATTTCCCATACTTAATAAAGCAACATTCTTATTGTTTCCTACTGCAATACTGCTATACGTTCACTGAGAAGAAACTTTTATAATCTCTTATAATGTGGCAAATTTTCATTAACGTTTGCTAGCGCCACGCAAACGATATCTATTCCAATCTACTATATGCTTTTATAATTAACTCTAATGACGGATCTGGACATTTATTTTCAAGAGCAACGGTGGTAGCTACCTTGTGTCATACTGATATCGCTGACAGAGTATTTCTTTTCTTCGTATTCAACTTCAGCATACTTCTAGGCAAAAACCTAGGTTTATTATACTTTAACCATCGGATACGAATGCTGAATTGTTTTTGATTCATTATGTTGTCAAGATCGCCATAAAGGTTTTACTAGATTTATACATACTTTGAAATTACATGTTTCGGACAATTTCGCCTGCGGCTGTTGGATTTTGAGCTGTGGCAATTGGCGTCTAAGAGTGTGGGGGCAGCGGACAAAGGATTGGGGGCTCTCTACGACTACGGCATTTTTTCCACTCACTTGTTGTAATATACTGCTTTTAACTATCATATTTTGGTGAGTCTGGAGCCCTATTCTATTAGGTTTCGAGAGCTAAAGTCATGTTTTTCTTCTCTCCCCCTGGTCTACTTTCTTATTTCTCTCCTCTCCTCTGCTGTCTTTCTTTATTTCTTCTTGATTTTTAAGCAACATTGAAGGCAAAACGCTTACAGATGTCCTGAGAAACATCCAGAATGTTGAAAGATGACACCTGACGAAAGAGGATCCTGCGGAAAAAGCATCCTGCTGACAGGTGATTCTGCTGAAAGAGGATCCTGCTGACAGGTGATTCTGCTGAAAGAGGACACCCGCCAGTTATTGGAGCCCTCGCCAAAGAGAAGGAAGAAAAGGAGGAAACGTTTTATGAATCGTTACAAATGGTTCGCAACAAAACGTGTAGAAACGACTATTTCATAATTGTAGAACGTTTGAATGCTAGAGAACTAACCGGCCAAAGATGTATTGGGCTACTTTGGAGAATCACATCTATAATTTCCATTTTAGAAAGACTTTATATCAAGTTTCAGTAGCCCTAAAAGAACAAACACATTCTCCTAAAAAAAAGAAATATACAAATTCACCTGAAGTGAACGAGGTAGGAGACATTAATTGTTTAATTATCCACCAAGTTATTTGAATTATCGACCAAGAAAACATACAATCGAATAGATACAAGGATGTAACGAGGACGCGACGTATCTTCTGGTCCCTTCCTCGTATCACTGACTGATATAATGATTCCGGGCGCGTCAACTGCTTAAGTCATGTCCGGAAAGTAGAGTGCGGGTTTTATAGCGGGATGTGGCGGTGGTCTCACACTGGCTGGCGAGATCCGGAGCCACCCTACATCGGTTTGCGGGGATTATCCCTAATCACGAATCTCCCATGAGCGAGTCACAGCCCTAAACGAGATAAGCTCTTTGCTCTCGACTTGCGTGCTAGTGTAGTGCATTTGAGTGTACGTGTGTGTGTGTGTGTATGTGTATGTGTAAGTAAGGGGGTAGTAAGGGGATGATGCCAATGGTCAGGAAGAAGAGAAGAGCGTAGTCGTTATAGGATTCTATATATCGTTTACTCGCTGTAAAGATAAAATTTTTTAAAAAATGTCTAAAAAACTCTTCAGAAATCCTGGGAGTTTACCCTACTATGACTGCATGATATAGAAACAGAACACTATAGACGTGAAATTATCTTCAGAAACCAGAATATAATATGTCAGTTACTAAACTTTAATCGAGTGAGAGCGAACCAAATCATTTAAGCTAGAAACAAAGAAACTGCTCATTATTAAAAAGGATAAGAAAGCGACGAGGACAATCGCGATTCAGTAGAAGGCGACGATGATGACCGCCTTCACCACCAAAACGAAGAACGCAAGAAAACTCGATTTACCTTTAAATCGCAAACACCTATAATCACTACGGAAGCCATCACAATACCATAATCAAATGTACTTCAGTGAAGGCTGCAATGGCCAAAGAGATAATCGTGATTTCATCTACTAACGTAATAACAAAACCATTGCCCATCTTCCCCCATTGAAGCCATACCTCTTCAATTCAATCCATAATCAGGTCATACGTATAAACAAAATTAAAATACCCAGTGGATATTTAATTTTTTTTAAAACAACATTAGGGACAGTTAACAATGGTTCAAGAAAGTTAGGACGTTGTAGAACAACAACATTACGTACAATCCAACAAATAATGAACAATGTTGATATATGAAACATAGAATACACATACTTCTCGTTGTAGAACACTAGTGTGGATTTTCTCGCCATAATTCTACGATTTGGAACAAACCACTAACTTCTGTCTAAAATAGCCTTGGAGAGAAGTCTTGGAGTTTACCCTACTATGACCGCGCGATATAGAAACATGAAACAAAATGGAATAGTCGTAAAATTATTTTGCATGCCAGATAACTTCGATTTCAGAAAACAGACCATTGTCAGACTGAAAGAGACTATAGTATATCTTTAAGATGCCTTACTATGACAACACGATGTCAAAATACGGATTAGAAAACACCATATTTCCAGGATTATTATACTAACAGCTACGATTTGAAACAAAGGCGTTAAGTACCGTTAACTGGATACAACAGCTGCTTTAAAATACTTTTATCGGAGAAAGGGAATCACAAAAAAAAGAGAGAGATTGCATTATTGACGTGACATGTAGAAATTGTAAACGATGGCTCACAGTGCCCACGTAATTAAAGATCTGCCTTATGTTATTGACGAATAAACTAATTAGAAAACCGACAATTGCAGTCCGTAAATAATAGCTTACCGAAGAAAGTGCGCCCAACAACCATCTCCTTCCCCTGTAGCTCCATTAATTTCTCATGAAAATAAGAATAACCAAAGAAAGATACAGTTCGCAATAATAAATTTTTAAATGAATTATAATGGAATAGAACTTCGAACGTTGGAATCTAAAAATTCATATAACAAGCGCAACTTAAGATACCTTGTCATTTTTCCTACGACTCCCAAAGCTGGGCGGAGTCTCGACCAAGGTAAACAATTGGTAAAAAGTGATTTGTATACTTTATAAAAGTACAACATGAAATGTCTTTCTTTATTTTTGTAATTGGGGGAAATGTACTTCCTTTAATACAATACTTAAATAATGCAGTTTTTCAACGTACACCATATACTCTCGCGAACTGCAAAAACTTTTAACAGTTGTTAAACCAAAATAAATGAAGAATTAAATCAGAACGCGTTTTGGATAGAAAAGTGTTATACGCAAGGCCCTGAGAAAAATTCGTTTACTACAAATTGTCAATGGATTGAGGAAACATGCATCAGAAAAGTGAGTGAAGTTTAACACTTTCATATATGGCATTAAATTCGAAAAGTCGACGTTGATTCAATATATTGAATAAGGTTGAGCTTGCTTGGTTTTCCATTGCTACGACTTCATGACCCAACTAATAAACGCAACATCTTATGTGTTTCCTACTGCAAAACGCCCTATAAATCGTACATGAGAAGAAATTTTAATAATCTCCTATAATGTGGCAATTTTCATTAACGTTGTGCTAGCGCCACGCAACGATATTATTCCAATCTACTATATGCTTTTATAGATAACTCTAATGACGGAGTTAATTTATTACAAGAGCAAGGGGTAGTACTGTGTCATACTGATTGCTGAAGAGTATTCTTTTACGTATCACTGTCAGCATATTCTAGTGGCAAAAACCTAGGTTTATTATACTTTACATCGATACGAGCTAAATTGTTTGATATCTCATTATGTTGTCAAGATCGCCCGTAAAGGTTTTACTAGATTTAGTTACATACTTTGAATGTAATGTTTGCGGACAATTTCGTCCTGCCGCTGGTTGGATATTGATGCTGTGGCAATGGCGCTAAGAGTGTGGGGGGCGGAGCAAAGGAGTGGGGCTCTCTACATATAGCATTTTCCAGCTCATTGTGTATATACTGATTTTATAACTATAATTTGGTGAGCTGGAGCCTATTTATAGGTTTTCGAGAGCTAATCTTAATGTTTTCCTTGCTCTCGCTGGTCTACTTTCTATCTGCTCTGTCTGTGTTATCTTAATTTCTGTTTGATTTTTAAGCAACATTGAAGGCAAAACGTACAGATGTCTGAGACAATCCAGAAGTTGAGTAGACTACACCTGGACAAAGAGGATCTGCGGAAAAGAAAGCATCCTCTTGAACAGGTGATTTGGAAAAAGGATCGCGACAGGTGATTCTGCTGAAGAGAGGAACACGTCAGTTTATTGGAGTTCGCCAAAAGTAGAAGGAAGCAGGAGGAAACTTTTATGAATACGTTACAAAGGGTTTCGCAACAAAACGTGTAGAAACGACTATTCAAATTGTAGAGAGTTTGAATGCTAGAGAACTTAACACGGCCAAATGAGATTATTGGGCTCTGTTTGGAAGAGTAAATATATAATGTTCCATTTTTAGGAAAAGATTTAATGATAATTTCAGGCAGCCCTAAAAGAAAAACAGCAATTCCCTTAAAAAAAAAGAAATCTACAAATTTCATCATGAAGTGAAAGAGTAGGAGACTTTGTTTATATCAAAAGTTATTTTGAATTATGATAACCAAGACACAATACAAAGAATATAGTCAAGGAGAACGAGGAGCGAGTATTCTGGTCCCTTCTTGTATAATTGAACGACAAAGTGAAATGTCCGGGGCGTCCCAACTCTGTAGTCAGTCCGGAAGTACTTGCGGGTTTATCGCGGGATTGTGGGTCTCACTGTGCTGGCGAGATCGGAGCAGCTACGTCGTTTGGCCCGGGAAATATACCCTATGGCACGAATGATTCCATGAGCGAGTCACAGACTAACGAGGATAATGCTCTTTGCTCGACTGGTGCTAAGTGTAGTGCATTTGAGTGTGTCGTGTGTGTGTGTGTGTGTAATGTTGTGTGTGGTATGTGTTAAGTAAGGGGTAGTAAGGGGATGAAATGCAATGGGTCAGGAAAAGAGAAGAGGTAGTCGTTAATAGAATTCTATAATCGTTACTGCTGAAAGAATAAAATTGTTTTGAAAAAAAATGTCTAAAACTCTCAGAAATCTGATTTACCCTACTATGACATGCAGTGATATAGAAAACCAGAACTAATAGACGTGAAATTATCTTCAGAAACCAGAATATAAGATGTTCGTTACTAAACTTAATCGATTGTGAGAGCGAACAAATCATTTAAACTAGAAACAAAGAAATGCTCATTTTGAAAAGGAATAAGAAAGCGACGAGGACAAATGCGCGATTCGTAAGAAGGCGACGATGATGACAGCCTCAACCACAAAAGAAGACGCAAGAAAGACAAAATTTCCCCCGGGGGGGAAATTATCCTTAAATGAAACACGGATAATAATAACGGAAGCCACACAATAGATAATGAATGTACTTCCAGTGAAGGCTGCTAATGGCCCCAAAAGAGATAAATCGGTGATTTCATCTACTAAACGTATTAACAAACAGTTGCCCTTTCCCCCATTGAAGCAGTACATCTTCATTCCATCCATAATCAGGTCAACTATAAACAACTTAAAATCCAGTGGATATTTAATATTTAGACAACATAAGGAATGTTACATGGTTCTAAGAAAGTTAGGAACGTTGTAGAACAAATTACGTAAATCACAACATTAAGGAACAATGTTGATATATGACACCATAGAATAGCATACTTCTCGTTGTAGAACATAGGGGATTGTGACTGCGCCATAATTTTACGATTTGGAACAAACACTAACTTTGCTAAAAAACTGGAGAGAGTTTGGATTACCACTACTATGAAGCGCGATATAGGAAAATGAAAACAAAAGGAACGTGGTGAAATTATGTGTCATGCAGAATAAATTAGATTTCAGAAAGCAGAACCTTGTCAGACTGAAAGAATGACTAAGTAAATTTTTAAGATGCTACTATGAAAACAACGAATGTCAAAATACGGATTGAAAACACCATAAGTTCCAGGTATTATAACAACAGCTTACAGTTGAACAAAGGCGTTAGGTACGTTTAATTGGATACACAGCTTTCTTTAAAATCTTTATTGAAAAAAGGGAAATCAAAAAAAAAAAAAAAAAAAAAAAAAAAAAAAAAAAAAAA
>BOPP01000253.1:734713-823074 GCA_017312745.1 Gryllus bimaculatus
AAAAAACAGAAATACAACCACCAGCACATATTAGTGTAGAACACAACAATTAAATCTTGCTATCTTTGAATTAAACTTCTTGCGCCTACCTCCGAAGAACAATGTCCGTTTCTTCAAAAAAAAGCAATATCAATACAAAGATGACAATGGTGATGCCTATGGAGATAGTGATAGCGGTGATTATAACAAAACAATGTCCACCACTACCAAAATGACGAAGGCGAGACAGCGCAATTCACCATAGCAACGCAAACAAGTAAACAACAAACAACACAAAAATCTTTTAAAATGCGAATGCATTTGTGATTGCATACACGTCACCAATTATCCGGAACAATAATGAAACATAATTAAAATAAACAAACCTTCCTGACAAGTGTGACCACCATTAGTATATAAAAACCTAGTACGAAAGCAGATGCGAAAATGGAGATAGTGATGGAGGTAATGACGATGACGACTACCACCACCACAATGACGGAGGCAATACAGCGCGATTCACCATACCAACGTAAACAATTAAAAACAAACAACACAAAAAAGGTTTAAAATGCATGACCACCATACACGTCGCCAATTATCCAAAAGAATAATGGGCTTGAATACTATATTAACTTCTCGTAGCTTACCACACACATTTAAAATAATTTTAAAAGAAACCGCTTTCTTGAACATTTATTAACTCCTCTCTAGGAAGGGGATTCCAGACTCTTCATGCCGCAGATCAAATATTCGCACATTGTGACAATGCATTTCCAGTAGGTATGGGTGATGCATTAGCACTGTTCACCATCTGGGCGACAATAGTTTCTAAAGATAACTTGTGCCTTTTCCAATAGTCGCTTACGATGTGCGAGTCATTGCATTTCGTTTATGTTCACTCTTCATCGTTATACTCATCCTATATATTATGAAGCGATACCTTTGAAGTGAGTTTGTACCGCATGCAATCAACGGCAGTCAAACGGAGTAAACTCATCCTCAAAAGTGGAGCGATTAATCGAAAGCGTATCTAGCGTATTAATCGAAAACGATTAATCGAAAGATATATCGAAGTAGAAAAAGCATGAGAAAGAACGGGAGGTTTCAAACACAAAATGAGCTTGGAGACTAGGATGCTACTCACAAATGTGTTGATGTTTTCATTTTGTGTCAATCCATTGCTAGTTGGTCTATGGGATGCAGTTGCACTGGTTCACATTCATTAGGACAATGTTTCAAGAAACAACCACACCAATTGTAGCTTACGAACAACAAACTTAAACGAAGAACACACGTTAGAGAGAAAACTTTTATTACTGCTAAAAACAGAAAGACAATGCGAGGAAGTCAGATAAAGAACTGAGATAAAGTACTGTCTAAAATCACCCTTAAACACCTTGGTGTTGGTCCTAGCCCTCCCCTGGAATAATCACCACCATCACTCTCAAATAGCTCTAAAAAGAGCATTTAAGTTCATAAGCCATAACGGCGAGTGTGCAATGCGGGACAAAACTGTGATAGTTTACTGTCTAAAATCACCCTTAAACACCTTGGTGGTTGTCCTAGCATGATAGAGAATGATTTAACAGCGTAGAATAGTCGTTTCAAAAGTATTTCGAATCCAATAAAATTTGCTTCGGTACAGGAAGCCACATTTAGACTGGAAGAGATCTACAGAAATCTCTTCATAATTTTTTACAATGGCTACAATATACAAAAAAATCACTCAAGAATCCAGCGAGAGATAAAATATTTTCACTTTGTGACAATCCATTTTTAGTTAGTCTGTGTGAAGCATTAGCATTAATTCATCAACCTCAAGACCAGTGTTTCTGAAGACAAACGCGCTTTCTCCATGAATATCTTATGGTGTGCGTGTCATCGTATTTCATTTATCTTAACCGTTCATTCTAATTTTACCGTCAAACAAACCGTGCATTATATGAGGCGACATTCTGGCAGTTTGTACCTCTTATAATCAACATACTGACCATCGAACGGAACGAACTCCTTTCCAAAAGTCGAGAGCATTGCAATTTACCGAAAGATGGAAGGAGCTTGAGCAACACCTGGAGATGGGAGATGTCAACTACAAAATTTTCAGATTAGGTTGCCACCCCAAAAAGTGTATTAACGTCGACCAGAAACGACTTGGACATAATAGAAAGAGACGAGTAACAAGGGGCTTCAACCATGCTAAACGAACAACCTTTTAGTACTAGCGGATAAAGAGAGGCACTACAAGAAACTCAAGAGCAACAACAAATAGCGTGCAATGCAGGACGAAAGAGAGACAATCTGTGTACTCTCTGAAAGAGAGACAGAAAGTGTACTGTCTAAAGTCACCCTTATACCTCCTTGGTGTTGTCCTAGTATGACTGCACGGTAGATAGTGATTTAACAATGTAGCATAGTCGTTTTAAAATACTTTTGCAACCAATGAAATTTGATTTGGAACAAGACGCCACATTCACACTTGAAGAGACCTACAGAAACCTCTTCTTAATCTTTCACTATGACTATATTATGTCAAATTGCTAATTAGAAAACTTCAACGTCACCCTTCCTGTCAATTACACTTTAAGCAAACCCTATTTGTTTGTATAAAAGTACAAGGTAAAACTATCGCCACCGTCATTGTCAAATAGCTATAAAAAGCCTTGGAGTTTATCCTACTATGACTGCGCGAAATAAAATGAAACATAAAATCATGATCGTTGTAAAATACTCATGCACGCCATTAAACATTTATTTAAAAAAAAGGCCACCTTCAGTCAGAAGTAGGCTTACAGTAATCACTTTAGGAAGCCTACAATGACTCCACGATGTGAAATTCGTAATAAGAAAATGCAGCATCCTAGATATACTCTACGTACTTTCTGAAAACTACTATTTGAAACTAACAAGTGAAGTCATGAGAAAATGATACAAGAGCTCTATTAATACACTTGAATTGATGTAAGGGCATTAGTGACCAAGTCTTCAAACATCGTATAACAGAATTACAACCACTGCCAAATACAGTGTAACATACAAAATATCGTATTTTTTAAAAAATAAACTGCTTCTGTGTTCTCTCAGAGGAACAATTGACTTAAATTAAAATATTACATGCTGAGACGTATCAACGGAAGTCTGGCTAATCGGCACAAGCAGTAAAGGAATTGCCGGCTACGACTTTATTTGACAAACGCTCAGGGACTGCCGTATTGTTGATTATTGACGGAAGGATTTCCAGACCTTGACAAAACCAACGATAAGAGGAAGCACAAAAAGAGACGTGGACGACGCAAGAATCAAGAAAACCCACCAACAAAGTTCCGGTATTCACCTGACATGTGACTTACACGACAAATAACAACTACTCAAGACATAGTGTAATCAGACTCACGAGACAGAACAGGTGATGAGAGGGGGGTAGAGTGCAAGTGCCAGAAACTGGCTAATTGCCACGAACCGTACGTGCGCATTTTTGTGAAAGATTTCATATTTTCAGAAATGGAACGTACTTTTCATCACCATCACTTTCACCGTCACCATCTGGTCACTACGTGTATTATTTCCGAACGTGATTTGTTCGCGCAGGACAGGATAGCCTCTCCCAGTTTCAAGTCTTCAGCTTGCAATCATGCAATATCTGGTCATGGGAACAGTCAAGGTTTGTGAGGTGTGGAAAATGCTAGAGTATACGTCTGTTTCAGACATACTTTATCACTAGTGCGAGTTCTTCAAATTCCGTGAGTAAGAAAGGTGAAATAATGGGACGAAGTCAATGGAACACGTCTCACTAATATTTTATTTTAATAGTTTGTTTTACATGTTGATATGAAATGCCATCTGCAAAACTGTCAACATCTCAGGCAACATGGCCATATGTAGTTTGATTGGCTTCAGACAAAACTACAATATACTGCCAAGAGCAAGTGAACGAACAAGTTAATTCATGAGAGGTGCTCCAAAAAAGGAGGGATCTCTACCCTACTCTGCGATAAGAAAGTCGATGAGCGTTCATTAACTTTCATGGATAGTGATAATATTTCAAATTAAATTGAAATTGTTAACATCTCAATAACAAGTGTAGCGTCGTGCCACGCTCAAAACAGACAACCACGTGGAAATCGGCGAGCATCGCCGGATGTTAAACGAAGGGCGGAGTGATGACGCACTGGGACTTTCCGTGGACGTAGCGGGCCCAGAGCGGCTTTGGGGAGGAGGTAATAGAGGCGGCGGGTAGAACCAAAGGGCCTATCTAACGGCCAGGAGAACAATGCCCCAGTCTTCTTGTGCTAGCGGCGTCAGCGACAGGTGAATCGCGTGTCTGTGGGTGTAGATGTACTGGGGGCTAGGGGCCGGCAATTCATTGTCGTGGCTTGCGAGACGCGTAGATGGTCTCAAAGTAGAGCGGCTGCACACAGGGAACATCGGTGGTATGTTGCGGTGTGGTAGCCGTTCTTAAATTATCTCTCCTTGTAGTGGGTCTATTTATTTAGTTTATTGTGAGCAGGGTAGTTGTTAAATTGAAACTACGGTCTAGATTGTTAATAAATCTACTGTTTTACAAAGTACTCTCGTCTGTGTTCGATTACACACGTATGACGCCACACAAGAATAATAAAAAGTTTTTTTAATACCTCGGCTATCAAATTACGTTTAAAAGAAGATAACAGTAATGGAGGCTGACTAACTGTAGAAAAATTGTACATTTTTATACTAAATATTTTATAAAAATATAACGTTGCAAATAAGTATTATGGCCATTTACAAAGCCAGAATGATCTTTGGCGGGTAGAATTTGGTCCATAAATGGATACTGAAGGCTGCGGTTGTCGCTAACCTCTGTGTTGTCCCGCCTATAGAATCACATGGACGTTTCCTATGATTTGTGGCAAAAAATGCCATTTGGCATCTATAACAATATCATTTCTAATATTAACTAAACTGGTAAAGTCATTATTTGCACTTTAGTTTATTTTTGTTTAATTCTAATAGATTCAATATTATTAGTTCTTTATAATAACCGTTGGATAGGTAATTAAATTAATTAGTTTAACTCCTATTCTTCATTTTATGTCTACTCGTAGACGCAAATAAACTTCAGACGTGATTGCGCACTACAAACTCCTTCCTGTTAGCTATTAATTCACGATAAGGAACCAATGAACAGTATAGTTCCATATACTTTTTAAAATCATGATTTGGAACAAAACTTTGACGTTGGATCTAAAGGTTCATATACAAGCACATAGCAACCTTTCAGTTTTCTACGATTCCAAAATACCGGATAATGCACCCACGTACATTGTAGTTTTTATACTTTATAAATAAATCGTGAATCACTTCCTTGTTTATAATTGAGAACAATGAAATTCTCCTTAATACATCACTTACGCTGTTTTTCAACGGAAGTTACATGCTCGTCCCCGTACGTCACAGAAGTTTACTGTTTTTAAACGAAAATAAATAAAATTAAATCAGGACGAAAGTGTTCGTACGCAAGCCCAGAGAAAGCATTCGTTCTACTACAATTTCAAGATTGAGGAACAATCGCCGAACAGTATAGTTATTTACACTTCATATATGCATTAATTCGAACAAAGGGCGACGTTGGATTCAAAGTATTAAGAAGCTTGAGCTGTCTTGTTTCAGTCAGCTACGATTTCGCGAAGTCGCCTGCAGAGGAAAGCAACATTCTTATTGTTTTCTACTACCGTAGCGTGGTGCTAGGATTTTACAGCGAAGAAACGTTTATAATCGTCTCTTCCACTTGGTAAATGTGCGATTCAAACGACGGTTTTGGTGAAAAAGCCTGCGAGGAACAACGCCAATTTCTTAAAGGGAAAACAAAACAATGGTGATGCTAGAGGAGACGACAATGATCACCAATATCACCTCCAAAATCACGAGCGCAAGAAAACTCGATTCACATTTAAATCGCAAACACATAATCTCTCAGTCAATGACCATAGAGATTATCGTGATTTCATCTATTAACGTAATACAAAAAATTGTCCATCCCACCTCACTGAAACGTGAAAAATAATTAAAACATCCATCGAATATTTTATTTTATTAGAAAGAAACATTACGATCCGTTAACGATTGACAATATGGAAGGACGAAAACGTTAGAAACAATCAAACATGAATTCACGCTGTAGAAAAAGAAAAAAAATACACGTAATTTTCTTTGTAGAATAGTAGTGTGGACGTAGTCGCCATAATTCTACGATTTGGAACGAATCGCTACCTTCTGTCTAACGTATCCTTGGAGCGAGGACTTGGAGTTTACCCTACTGTGACTGCGCGACACAAAAAGATGAAACAAAATGGTGATATCGTAAAATTATTTTACATGCCAGATAACTTTAAAATTGGAAAACAGACTATCTTCAGACTGCAAGAGACCTACAACCTCTCTTTATGTTGCGTTATTATGACTACACGATGTGGAATTACGGATCAGAAAACAATATATTGCCAGGATTATTCTACTTATTAACAACCACGATTGGAAACACCAGATCAAGTGTTGTACAGAAGAATTAAATTTTGTTTCCTCTTACATAAACAGCGCGTGTGTTACCAATTAAGAACGAATAACAAAAAGCTTTTAAAATGCATGTGCACCAAACATGTCGCCAATTGTCCAAAAGAATAATGGACTTGAATACTATATTCAATTCCATATCCTATATTCCAATACTATATTCAATATATAATTTCAAAAAACCAAAAAATTCATTCCTTATAATTGTGATAACCACCACTATATAAAAACCCAGCAAAAAGCAGAGAGTGCATCGTTCCGCCTACAATGAGGGAATGTGATACCAAAAAAAAAGCAGTTTACGTGATTATAACCCTTCTCAAGCTTAGAAATAAACTACGATAGATTTTAAGACGAGAAGTTTCCTCAATCTTACACAATAAAATAATTGAGGAGGGAGAGATGAAGATTCGACGTCATTACTGCTAGGTGGACAGTGATGTCCGAAAATTTACGTACGATGCAAGAAATGCCGAATATTTTAATTTAAATACCGAAAACCAACAATTAGGATCGTAAGGGGCCACAAGGGTACTAAATACACCGAGCATTAGAAGTCGAATTCTAGAAGTACAACAAATGTGAAACAAACTTTCTTTCGTTTGCCTACAGTGTTTATACAAATGTTCCGAGAGGCGCCTTCATGGGCAAAAAAAATTTCCTAAATTATTCTACGAGAAAACAACTCGACAGACGTGAGTATTAACCTCAATAGCACAGCAAGGCCTTTATAAAAAAATAACTCCTCTCTAGAATAAGAATTCCGGACAAAAATCAAGCCACAGATTAAATATACGCACTTTGTGACAGTGCATTGCCAGTAGGTATGTGTGTTGCATTAGCACTGTTCACCATCTTGCCTCGCCCAATTGTAGCTTACAATGTGCAAGTCATAGCATTTTATTCATATTAACTCATAACGCCAATTTTACCGTTGCACAAACCCGATACAACAAAACTTATATGAGGCAACACCCTTGAAGGGAACTTGTTACCCATACGATAAACCGACAGCACTGACCATTAAACAGCGTAAAGTCCTCTCCAAAAGTGAAGAGCATTGACGCGGAAAGGGTAACAACGAGAGAATTCAAAAACGTAATGAGCTAAGCGATTATGTTTCTTCTAAAAAAGCGATTCACGCCGACTTAAAACGGCTCGAGCATAATAGAAAACGTATCAACGAAAGGAATCAACCATGGTAAACGAACACAAATTTCTGAGAACAAACTTTTATCATTGGTTGAAAAAAAGTGCTACGGCAATGGCACTGCATTCAAGTCCTTAAGCAATAACGGCTTCTGTGCAATGCACTACAAGTGAAAACGTTTCTGGCTCAAGCCCAAAAATTACACAATTTATTTCTAGCTTATATTACATTTGTAGAACAAAGAATTATAATCGTCAAGATCAATCCCCGGAAGAAAACATTTTACGACTTCCCTTTCTATTGGTACCATTACTTCGTTTGTAAAATATATAAAGAAAATGGAGAGAACAAAGCCGAACCTTTTAACAAAGGGTTATGAATGAAAGTGAGGCTGACAATGGAGACGACGACAGCGAAAGTGAAGGGTGTGACGTCGACGACAGCTGCCACCACGGCTGCAACCATAACCACCACCACCACCTTTGCCAGCAAAATGATCTTCAAATACACCAGCACAACCTAAAAGCGCCACAGCAAAGGCAGTGCATTCAAGTTCCTAAGTAATAACGGGTTTTGTGCGATGCACTCTAGGAGTGGAATGGTTTTTGGTTCTAGCCCAAAACAACACAATTTAGTTCTAGGGTATAATATAATTGTATAATGAAGAATTATTATCGTCATAATAATAATAACAATAATATTTGTGTAAAATATATAAAGAAAATGGAGAGAACATGGCGGAACCTTTTAAAAAAGGGATATGAAAGTGAATATGACAATGGAGATGACAGCGAAAGTGATGGGGGAAGACCTCGACGACGGCTCCCACCACCACCACCACCATCACTACCACCATCATCACTACCACCACCATCTAAAAAGACGCAAAATGACCTTCAGATATGCTACCTAAAAGCCTTCAGAAAAATGAAGTCCTATCTAAAACAGGAATCTGCCCCTGATTAAAACCAGAGTTGAAATATTCGCATTTTGTGACAACGCATGTCCAGAAGGGCTGTGTGCTGTAAAAGTACTGTTCCACCATCCTGGCAACAACACTTTCTAAAGACAACCGCGCCTCCTCAAATTGTATCAGTCGTGTGCGAGTCATAGCATTTCATTCATCTTCACCCATTATGACAATTTTACCGTTGCACAGACACTACACAATATGAGGCGACTCCGTTCAAGAGAGTTTGTGCTGGCAAAAATTGCCCCTAAAAGCATTCACCTAGTATGACTTCACGACTGAGAGTGATTAAAAAGAATAGTGTAGTTCTTTTAAAATCATTACTATGACTACATGATGTATAATGCGCTAATTAAAAATTTAATTTCACCGTTACTGCCAATTATACTATCGAAGTAACCGCATTTGGTGTCTGTAAAAGCACAAGGGAACAATATTTGTTTGTATAAATCATAATAATGTTCTGGAAGGATTTTACACGCCGTTAATCGAAGAATCGGAACATTCACCAACGTCTTTCTAAATAGCGTGAAAAAGATTTTTAGTTTATCCTACTTTGAGAAGGCGAATAGCATGAACAAAAAAACAAGGCGTTGAAAGTTTCTTGTACATGCCAAGAAATATTGATTTAAAGAAGAGGCCACCGTCATGTTGAAAGTGACCTATAGCAATGCCCTTAAGATACCTTAAAATGTCAACACAATCTGAAATTTTGAATTAGAAAAGTCGCCCTCACTATTTAAAACTAACAAGTGCAGTAACGTGAACAGGATTCAACAGCTAAGTTAATCCATATTACTTGGAGAAAGGTCGCAAGTTTTCATAAAAAACATAGCACAGGTATACAAGAACCACCGTATCAAGTGTTTCACACAGGAATTAAATGTTTTTTTCTTTTCATTAAACTACTTGCGTGTTACCACCAAAGAATAATGGGAATCTCCTTTTAATAAAGGGATGTAAAAGCGACAATGACAATGGAGATGTCAATTGCGAAAGTGAAAGAATCGAAGGTGGCCATCCAAGATGGCCACCAACCGCCACCACTACGAGAAAGAATTCAAAAAAATGAAGTTCTAACTACAGGGGGAATCCCTTCGAGAAACAAGCAAGGGATAAATATTTTCACTTTGTGACAATTCATTTCTAGTTGGTCTCTGTGATGCAGTAGCACTGGTTCACTATCCCGAAAACAATTGTTTCTAAAGACAACCGTACCAAATGTAGCTTATAACGTGCGTGTCGTTGCATTTTCATTTTCTTCACCCTTCTTGGAGTCTTTTCAGTCTTACCAACCCTAGGAGATTAGGTTGCCACTCAAGAAAGTGTATTCACATCGACCGGAAACGAGTCTGGCATAATAGAAAGAGACGAGTAAAAAAGGTTTCAACCATGGTATACGAACAACAGACGTTTGCGAGCAAACTTTAATGACTGGTAATAAAAGAAAGGAAATACAAGGATGACAGAGCATTTAAGTTCATAGGCAATAACGGTTAGTGTGTGCAATGCAGGACGAAACTGGGAAAGTGTAGTGTCTAAAGTTACCCTTAAAAACTATGGTGCACGCCCTAGTTGAGCGTCACCCTTACTGTCAATTACACTATTAAGGAAAAGTATTTTGATTTTATAAAAGTACAAGGCAACACTATTTTCTAGCACAAACTCTAATTTTTAGAATTCTAGACTGGTTATAAGCACCTTCAATCTACGACGGGGTATAATTGCCACCTTCATTTTCAAATAGCTATAAAAAGCCTTGGAGTTTACCCTACTATGACTGCGCGAAATAGAATGAAACATAAAACCATGATCGTTGCAAAATACTCTTGCACGCCATTGAACATTAACAGCTTCCTAGATTTACTCTACGTACTTTCTGAAAACCACGATTCGAAACTAACAAGGGAAGTCACGAGAATAGGATAGAATAGCTATATTAATAAGCTTAAAATGGTGAAAGGGAATTACGAGACGAAGACATTATAAACTCATATCACAAAAATTCAACCACAACAAATCCAGAGTAACACAGATGAATTAAATCTTGAATTTTGTAAAAAAATAAACTGCTTATGTGTTACCTCGGAAGAATATTTGTCTTAAATTAAAATATTAAATACTGCCACGTATCACGTCGTCCCTAACGGTGACATTGACGGAAGACATTGGGATTTCCCGGCCTTGACATGACCATGGATAAGGAGAAGCACAAAAAGGGACGAGGACGACGCGAGACTCGAGGAAGCCATGCGACCAATATCCACCTTGCACGTCACTAAATCGACGTACTAAAAGCACGCACGACAAAGACTACTCAGAGAGATGAGATAGGACGAGATGAGACCAGATGAGACAAGAAAAAAGAAAAAGAGGGACGCTAGCAGGTGAACAACGGTGACACGGACAGACCGATGTATGGAGACTTTCGGAGGAGTAAGACGTGTACAGGAGAGAATGACAGACTCTCGGAACGGTAGCAAAGCAACATTAATTCAGGGT
This sequence comes from Gryllus bimaculatus, assembly GCA_017312745.1. Classification (NCBI taxonomy): domain Eukaryota; kingdom Metazoa; phylum Arthropoda; class Insecta; order Orthoptera; family Gryllidae; genus Gryllus; species Gryllus bimaculatus. Next base: position 745,864 of record BOPP01000253.1, read on the forward strand.
GGTAGAGACTTTCGGAACTTAGCGACATCGCGCCATAATACGGGACACGCAGATATGTGCACGAACTGACCTGCCAGAAATGACAGTACATGAATTGATGTTTTCGAGGGAGACATTTACTCATGTCAAGCAAATCTGTCGGGGGAAGAAAATTGTGCCCACTCGTTAAAAGTTTCAGAATAATGGTTAAATCATTTCTTTAGCTAGTATGACGATATGCACTTTAAGTTTATAAAAGCATTGAAAAAAGAACTTACTCTTTATGTCTTCTAAAAGAGCATATCATTTATGCTGGCGTGTGTAAATATTAACATACCAAACAATAATGATATTCATTTTACTATAATAGTGATTTACACTTCTTATTTATTTATCATATTTGGAAATTTCTCAATGTGGTTTATTATACAAAACACGGTTAGATTACACTTTATATTTTATATGCACATTTTTCAGGTACGAAATGACCATTTCTAATATTTACGAATGTCTGTCACTTCTTGTTTAGATCATGTTACATTTCTCAATATTTTCCTTTTCCGACATCTATGTAGACGCTGAACAGCAAAACGCGATACAAATAACAGGCTAGAGCCCGCTCTCTTGTGGGGGATCACATGTGGAGAGCCTGGTTAGATCACCCATCGCCGTCACTTTCTCTCTCGTAAAGTGAAATGTTAATATAAATTTTCTGTTCCCATTTGACAACGACTTTAAAGAAATGAAAACCGGTCGGTTCAAGAAATGAGTTACAAGGTCCAAGATCATCATTAAACATTCTACGAAGAGACCACTCCACGGACGATAGCCACCAGAGTATAGGAAAGCCTTCGGAGAAATATATTCCTATCTATAATGGGATTGATGAAACAGTGCAGTCGTTAAATTCTTTTACATGCCATTCAACTTTCTATCAGACTGAAAGAGACCCACTCTATTCTGGACAACAGACTATCAGACTGAAAGAGAACTACAGATATAGTTTTATGAAGCTTGTCTATGACTACACGATAACAAATTAGATATTATAAAACTACATTTTACACGCCATAAATCTGAGAGATCATCTTCAGACTAAACGAGGCCTGCGATAATAGCCTAATAATGCTTTTATGTGACTTCATGACTTCAGATGAGTGATGCATCAAACTTTCAGTTTTCTACGGTTCCAAAATGGCGGAACCTGTACCAGCGTACATTGAAGTTTTTATACTTTATAAATACATCATGAACCATTTCCTTGTTTATAATTGGGGACAATGTATTCTAAATATATGACTTAAAACGCAGTTTTTCAACGTACGCCATATACTTCTCCGCAAACGTCACAATAGGTTTACGGTTTTAAAATTAAAATTGATGAAATTAAATCGGGACGACGTCCCATAGAATGAGTTCATACGCAAGCCCGGAGAAAGCATTCATTCTGCTACAATTTCATGATTGAGAAACATGCATCACCGAACAATATAGTTATTTATACTTCTTATGTGCAAATATTCAAACAAAGAATGACGATGGATGGTGTTTACTAGGTTTTCACGATTTCGCCTAGTTAAGAAAGCAACATTCTTATTGTTTTCTACTGCCATAGCGCTCTGCTAGGATTTTTCATCACAATACCGTAGCCGAATATCCTTCTGTAAAGGCTGCAAATGGCATAGAGATAATCGTCATTTCATCTATTAACGTAATAAAAAAAATTTCATCCTTCCCAATTGAAAGATCATATGTGTAAAAAGAAAAAATAAACCTCCAGTGGATATGGTGTAACGGTTAGCGTATCTGACTGTTGTACCCAAGTTGGCGGGTACACGATCGAAGCCGTGGATTTTTAAGGGCGAAAAAATCCGTCGTACACCTACCTTTGGAGGGGAAGTAAAGCCGGCTGTCCCATGTTAGTATGTTAACGTGCATGTAAATGACGCCTCTGAGCTAAATTGAAATCGCGTGTTACTCGCCCAAGAAATACCTCATTTCTCCGCTAGTTAGTGAAAGGAGCGTAGCGAAATTTGCGTGGTCAGACGGAAGAGCAGGCCTCATGGCCTAAGTCTCACCACGTAAAATGAGGCATCAATTCAATTCAGGAACCGTTAACAATGATACAACGTCAGGAGTAATTAAAAACCAACACACAGGATCAGGAATAAATAAAAACTAAATCAGCACTTTCTGTTTAAAATAGCCTACAAATCAAATTACGTTCGATTTTAAGGCGGAAAGGTTACACAACATTACAAAATAAAATATTTGAGGTGAGATTTATGAAGAGGGGACGTCATTATTAATATTTATAGGTGGACAATGATATTTATTTGCTAGGTGGACAATGATCTCTGAATGAGGATGAAAATTTACGAACGATGACACAAGTGCCGAATATTTTAATTTGAATACCGAAAACCAACAATTAAGATTGTAAGGGGCAACAAGTCTAAGAACTACACCGTGCATCAGGAACCGAGTTCTAGCAGTACAACAAATGAAAAGCGAATATTATTTAGCATATAAATACGATTGTACTTAAAGTTTTCTTTGATTTACCTAATGTGTTGATACAAATGTTCCGAGAAAACGTCTACATGGACCAAGAAAATCATTGGTAAATATTCTGTGAAGAAACCACTCCACAGACATATGCATTAACTTCAATGACATAGCAAGGCCCTTAGAAAAATTAACATCTCTCTAGCAAGGGAATTCAGGACAAGAATCAAGCCACACAGATCGCATATTTGCACTTGGTGGCAATGCATTTCCAGTAGGTGTGGATGACGAATTATCACTGCTCACCATCTTGGCGACAATAGTTTCTAAAGGCAACCAGTGCCTCGTCCCATTGTAACTTACGATGTGCGAGTCGTAACATTTCATTTATGTTTACTTTTCATGTCTGTTTCACAGATCTCCTCACTCTATATTATATAAGGCAACACACTTGAAGGGACGTTTTACAGCATAGGATAAACCGACAACAATGACCATCAAGCAAAGAAAATCAATAGAATCAAAAGATATATCAACAGCGAATCACAACACAGTGAATCAAAAGATATATCAACGTGGAAAGAGCAATAACGGAAGGTTTCAAATACAAAATGAAATAGATTTATTTGCACTTCAAAAAAAAATATATACGGCCACTTTAATCGTCTCGGGCATAATAGAAACGCCTCCTACAAAAGTCGTCAACAGTGGTAAACCAACACAAAATTCTGAGAGCAAACTTCTATAATTTGTTGCCCCTTACGATCCTAATTGTTTGTTTTCGGTACTTTAAATTAAAATATTCCGCACTTCTTGCATCGTTTATAAAAAAAAGCGCCACAGCAAAGGCCGTGCATTCAAGTACCTAAGCAATAACGGGTTTTGTGCGATGCACTCTAGGAGTGGAATGGTTTTTGGTTCTAGGCCAAAACTACACAATTTAGTTCTAGGGTATAATATAATTGTATAATGAAGAATTTTTTATTATCGTCATAATAATAATAACAATAATATTTGTGTAAAATATATAAAGAAAATGGAGAGAACATGGCGGAACCTTTTAAAAAAGGGATATGAAAGTGAATATGACAATGGAGACGACGACAGCGAAAGTGATGGGGGAAGACCTCGACGACGGCTCCTACCACCACAACCACCATCACCACCACCATCACCATCACTACCACCATCAAAAAAGACGCAAAATGACCTTCAGATATGCTACCTAAAAGCCTTCAGAAAAATGAAGTCCTATCTAAAACAGGAATCTGCCCCGGATTAAAACCAGAGTTGAAATATTCGCATTTTGTGACAACGCATGTCTAGTAGGTCTGTGTGCTGTAAAAGTACTGTTCCACCATCCTGGCGACAACACTTTCTGAAGACAACCGTGTCTCTTCAAATTGTATAACACGATGTGCGAGTCATAGCATTTCATTCATCTTCACCCATTATGACAATTTTACCGTTACACAAACCCTATACAATTTGATGCGACACCGTTGAAGCGAGTTTGTGCCGCATATGATCAACCGACAGTCCAACGAGGTAAACTTGTCCCCAAAAGTCGAGAGCATTGCAATTAATCGAACGATAGATCGACGTGGAAGAAGCAACAGCGGGAGGTTTCAAGTACAAAATGAGCGTGGAGATTAGGTTGCCTCTCAAAAACAGCAATTGACGCAAATCGTAAACTTACCGAACATAATTGAAACATGCTCTTACGAAATGACTCAACCACGGCAAATGAACAACCAACTTCTGAGATCAAGCTTTTATTATTAGTAAAAAATAAAGGCGCTACTCGAAAGGCAATGCGTGCAGGTTCCTAAGCAATAACGCCTGGTATGCGATGAACTAGGGGTGGCGAACGGTATTAAGTTCATTCCAAAAAATGACACAGTTTAATTCCGGTTTGCAGAATTATAAGCGTCAAAAATAATCGAAGGAACAGGAAATATTACCACTTCACTTATTTGGTAGCACTGCTTTGTTAGTGCTTCGTGTAACGTAAAAAGAGAGAAGGTGCACTGGCAAAAATTGCCCTTAAAACTTTACCTAGTATGACTGCACGACAGAGTGATTTAAAAGAATAGCATAGACCTTTTAAAATTATATTACATCCCGTCAGTCTATGTTATGGCACAAGAGGCCACCTACAAACTGAAAGAAACATGCACAAATTCATTTATGTTATTTTACTATGACTTCATATTGTAAGAGTGCGGTGATTACAAATTTCAATTTTTGCATTACTGCCAATTATACTATCATACAAACCCTATTTGGTTTCTGTAAAAGTACAAGGTAACACTATTTGTTTGTATAAAACCATAATAATTAGTATTTTGGAATGGTTTTACACGCCGTAAATCAAAGATTCGGAATAACTACCAAAGTCTTTCCAAATAGTTTCTTCCTAAAAACCTTTTATTTTATTCTACTTTGCATGTGCGAATAGAATAATAAAATAAAAAATTTAGGCGTTGCAAGTTTGCCAATAAATATTTATTTGCGAGAATAGACCACTGTCATGCTGGATGTGACCTATGGCAATGTCTTTAAGATGCCTTACAATGTCAACACAATCTGAAATTATCAATTAGTAAAACTCCCTACTATTTGATACTAACTAGTTAAGCAACGTGAACAAGATACAACAGCTACTTTAATACATATTATTGGGAGAAACACACGTATGTCGCCTAAATTCATAAAAACCACAACTACAACCCCTACCAAATTAAGTGTACCACACAGGAATTAAATATTTTTCTTTTGATTAAACTACGTGTGTGTTACCACCAAAGAACAGTAGGGATTTCATTTTAAAGAAAGGATATAAAAGCTACAATGGCAATGGAGATGACAATTTCGAATGTGATGGAGGTGACGTCGACACGAGCCTCCACCACCACCAACATAAAAATCTAGAAAAAAAACCACCACCATCACCAGAAAGCCTTCAGAAAGTTTTTCCTACAACGGGATTCCCATCTAGAATCAAGCGTAAGATCAAATATTTTCATTTTCTGGCAATCCATTTCGAGTTGGTCTCGTGATGGAGTACCACTGGTTCATCAACATTAGGACAATGTTTCAAAAAACAATCACGCCAATTGTAGCTTACAAACAACAAACTTTAGAGAGAAAACTTTTATTACTGCTAAAAACAGAAAGACAATGCGAGGAAGTCAGAGCATTTAAGTTCATACGCCATAACGGCGAGTATGCAAGGCAGGACAAAACTGAGATAGAGTACTGTCTAAAATCACCCTTAAACACCTTGGTGTTGGTCCCAGTCCTCCTCTGGAATAACCACCACCATCACTCTCAAATAGCTCTAAAAAGAGATTTAAGTTCTTAACCATAACGGCCAGTGTGCAAGGCAGGACAAAACTGAGATAGAGTACTGTCTAAAATCACCCTTAAACACCTTGGTGTTGGTCCCAGTCCTCCCCTGGAATAACCACCACCATCACTCTCAAATAGCTCTAAAAAGAGATTTAAGTTCATAAGCCATAACGGCGAGTGTGCAAGGCAGGACAAAACTGAGATAGAGTACTGTCTAAAATCACCCTTAAACACCTTGGTGCTGGTCCTAGTCCTCCCCTGGAATAATCACCACCATCACTCTCAAATAGCTCTAAAAAGCCTACTATGAATTCGCGAAATAGAATGAAACAAAAAAGTATGATCGTTGCACGATATGAAACATTGATTTGAGTCACCGGTCACCTTCATACTGAATGACACATATAGTAATCTCTTCAGGAACCGTACTATGGCTACACGTTGTGAAATTCTTAATTAGAAAAAAAACAGTTTTCTAGATTAAAATTATACGTACTTTGGGAAAACCACGATTTGAAACAAACAAGGGAAGTCACGAAGAGAGGATTAATAGCTATGTTAATACGCTTTACTTGCTGAAAGGGCATTACGTGACCAAGACATCATAACACCATAACACAGAAATTATACCATTACCAATTCCAGAGTAACATACAGGAATTAAATGTATTTTTTTAGTAAACTGCCATCGTGTTATCTCCGAAGAACAGTTGGCTTATTAATATACTATTATTCATATTAAAATATTAATTACTGTGCCGAATCACTTCCCTATCGGTGACACTCATGGAAAACTTAGAATTTCGTGGCCTTGACACGATCAACAATAAGGAAAAGCACAGAACGAGACGAGGACAACGCAAGACTCGAGGAAGCCCACCGACCAATATCCACCTTGCACGTTACTAAATCGACGATTCACACCAACTACGCAAGACGAGGACTAATCAGACTGACGAGTCAGAACACGTGATGAGAGGGGGAGTAGAGTACAGGTGAAGAACGGTGATACAGACAGACCGAGTTTTGGAGACTCTCCGAGGAGTAAGACGTGTGGAGGAGAGGATGACTGGCTCTCGGAGGGGAAGAGCATGTGGGGAAGATGTAAGGGACCCGGGCTGTGTACGCGAAACCAAATTAATCGTGATCGAGCCTTTCGAATGTTCACGACTGAAAGAGACCTACGGAACTACTTTTATAATGCCTGTCGATGTCAAATTAGATATAATCTTCAAACTAATCGGGACCGGCAATAATCGCATAATCATGCTCTTCTGTGGCTTCATTACGTCAAATTGCGATTTAGTAAACAGCATATTTCTCGCGTTATTTTATTTTCTTTAAAACTCGTTCTGGCACAAAAAAGTTAATTATCACGAAAATGATACGCTTGCTACTTCAATGCACATTGATCGGAGAATAGATATTTACGTTTATGAAATTCATTATCGCTGGACACTATACCTTGAAAATTTACGTACGATTTAAGACTATAGCAATATTTAAACGTGAATTACACACCTCGACGAAACCCTGTGAACAATTACTAACGATCATTAGAAACAGCAATGCAAAGAACTACTCTGAGCGTGAGGAGATCCAAATCTACAATATAAAATGTGTATCAAATATATTTTTGCTGATATATAAGACTTCACGTTTTATATCGTAATACAAATATTCCGTTCCAATTTAACAACGACTTTAAAAAAAACTGTCGGCTCAGGAATGCGACAACATAGACCAAAAAAATCCTTACTAAATGGTCTACAAAAAAACTACACCACAGACAAGTGTAGTAACATAGTGAGAATATTAAGAAGTCTTGTGTTTCAGTCTGCTACGATTTCAGGATGTCGCCTAATTAAGAAAACAACATCCTTAATATTTTCTACTGCCATTCAGCTCCGCTAGGATAGCGAAGAAAAGTTTAAAATCGCCTCTTCCACTTGGTGTGGCGTCTTTGCTGGGCCAATAATTACAGACGTGAACGGCTTGTAAATCTTTAGTATTTATTAGAATAAAAATACTCCGACACCATAATACTATATACAATATTTACAAATAAGTTTGACCGTTACAAGAAGGCACCAGTACCTTACGCGAGCATACCGGCGAGTATGCCGCACCTACCGTCTCGACGTAGCACACCGGCTTCGGTTCCCCGCCTCGGTAGCCTATGCATTACAATGCAACGCCGCGCACAACCCACACGACGCCCTACCGACGCGCCCAAACCTGAAGAATCAGAAGAACAGAAGAGAGCTCTTAAGTCGAGATCCGTTTATATGACTCCGTTTATATGGATCCGTTTATATCTGGGCAGGCTGACGGAACTGCGTCACCCGCAGTGTCCGCCGACGCGTTTCCGCCGGCTCCGGGGTTTCCACGTTGCCACCCACGACACGGCACCCCTGTCCTTTCGCTCCCCAGCCTTTGTGCAGCCCAGCGTCTCTTCCGCCAGCGCTGTCCACGTGCCTGATATTTGGTACTGTACTGGCGACAGATATGACGCCACATTGGTAAATGTGCGATTCGAAAGAACGGTATTAGTCAAACCAGCGGTGATGAACCACCTGTGATGAACAATGCTCATTGCTAAAAGTGATAAGAAAGCGAGGAGGACAATGGTGATGTAGTAAAAAATGACGATAACCATCCCTACCACCAAATGACGAACACAAGAAAACTCGGTTCACTTGTATGATTTCATTTATTGACGTAATAAAAAACATTGTCCAGCCTTGCTCCTTCAAAGGCTATGAGTGTAAAAATAGATATCCAGTGCATATTTTTATTTTTAGAAACAACATGAGGGACTGATAACAACGATTCAACAACGTTGTAAGACAACAACATTAGGAACAATCAAAAACAAATGTACGCTGTAGAAATATGAAACAAAGATTATACGTAATTGTCGTTGTAGGATACGAGTGTAGACGTAATCGCTACTATTCTACGATTTGGATAAATCACTACCTTCTGTCTAAAATAACCTTGGAGCGTAGTCTTTACCTTACTATGACCTGCGTTACCAGTGTGTTACCTGCGAAAAAGAATGGTCGATTCTTTAAAAAATAATATTAATGCGAAGAAGACTATAGTGACGGCGATGACGATAGTGATGGAGATAATGACGACGACGACGACGACAATCACTACGACCGCAATGTTGAAGACAAGAAAGTGCGAATCAACATAACACAAACAATGAGGACAATTTTTTCTAAAGAACACCGCTCAATTGTAGCTTAGTGTGCGTGTCATTGCCAATTTGATTATCTTTACCCTTCATGGTATTTTTTCCATTCATACACACTCTTAGAGATTAGGTTGCCTCCCAAAAAAGTGTATTCATGTCGACGTGTAAAAAACGTTTAAACCAAGGTAAACGAACAACAAACGTATGAGGGAAAAACTTTTATTACTGGTAAAAAACGATAAAATTCAAAGCAGACAGAGCATTTAAGTTCCTAAGCAATAACGGCTAGTATGCAATGCAGGACAACACTGAGATATTGTACTGTCTAAAGTTACCCTTAAACACTATGTAGAGAATGATTTAACAGCGTAGAGTAGTCGTTTTGAAATCATTTTGAGACGGGTAAAGTATTATGTGGTACTAGAATTCACATTTAGACTGAGAGATCTACAGAAATCTCTTAATAATCTTTTACTATGACTACATTATGACAAAATGATAATTAAAAACTTAAGCGTCACTCTTCCTGTGAATTACTTTCAAGTAAACCCAATTTTTATAAGTTTATATAAGTACAAGGTAACACTATCGTTTGTACAAACTCGAAGTGTTATAATTCGAGAATGGTTTTACACACCATAAATATATAACGTGAAATAATCAGCCCCATCACTCTCTTACCTTTAAAAATCCTTGGAATTTTTCCTACTACGACTGCGCGAAATAGAACAAAACAACAAAGTATGATCGTTGAACGATATTGAACATTGATATTTAAGACAAGTGGCCACCTTCAGACTAAATGACAACTATAGTACTCTCATTAGGAACCCTACAAACACTACACGTTGTGAAATTCTTAATTAGAAAAAACAGCTTCCTAGATTTACACTACGTACTTTACTTTAAATAGCTATATTAATACGCTTTAATTGGTGAAAAAGCATTACGTGACCAAGACATTACAAAACCATATCACAGATTTAAATGGAATGTTTTTAGTATACTGCTATTGTGTTACCTCCGAAAAACCGTAGGCTTATTAATATACTATATTAATATTAAAATGTTAAATACTTGACTTCCCTATCGGTCACATTCATGGAAGACTTGGATTTTCGCGGCCTTGACACGATAAACAATAAGGAGAAGCACAGAACGAGACGAGGACAACGCAAATCTCAAGGAAACCCACCGATCAATATCCGGGATTCACCTAGCACGTGACTAAATCACACCAACTACGCAAGACGAGGACTAATCAGACGGACGAGACAGAACACGTGACGAAAGGAGGATAAGGGTACAGGTGAAGAACGGTGGCTCGGAAAGATCGAGTTTTCGAGACTCTGGGAGGAGCACATGTGAAGGAGAGGTTCCCAGACACTCAAAGGAGAAGAGCATATGACAAAGATGTCAGCGACTTGGGCCGTGTACACGAAACACAATTAATTCGTAGCCATCGAGCCTTACGGAAGTTCGCGACTGAAAGAGACAAACTGAACTATTAATAAAATGCCGGACCATGACTACACGATTCCCAATTAGATATAATGAAACTGCATGTTACGCACCATAAATTTGAAATTGAGACAAGAGACAATCTTTGGTCTAAACGAGACATGCGATAATCGCAAAATAATGGTGTCCTATGACTTAAAATTACGATTTTGTAAACAGCATATTTCTCGCGTTATTTTACTTTCTTTAAACCTCGTTCTAGCACAAAAAAGTTAATCAACACGAAAATGATACGAGAGCTACTTCAATGCACATTAGTTGGAGAAACGACATTAAGACGTTTTGAAAATTTATTATCGCTACACAATATACATTGAAAACTTACGTCCTATTCAAGACAATAGCATTATTAAACGTGAATTACACATCCTGACGAAACCCTGTGAAAAAGTACTAACGATCATTAGAAACAGCAATGCAAATAACTACTCTGAGCGTGAGGAGATCGAAATCACACGTTTAAAAAATGTGTATCAAATATAATTTAGCAGATATATGACTTTACGTTTTATATCGTAATACAAATATTCGTAAGCCTATACGTCACGAGTTTTATTGAAACGCGAAATATTAATACAAAAGTTCGGTTCCAATCTAACAACGACTTTAAAAAACGGAAAACTCTCAGCCAACTCAATCAACAGCACTGACAATCAAACGGAACAATCAGGAATGCGACTACATGGACCAAGAAAATCGTTTCTAGATAGTCTACGAAAAAACCAAACCACAGACGAGTGTAGAAACATTAAGAGTATAACGGAGGCTTCAGAAAAGCACGACCTATCTAAAAAGAGAATCCCGCTCAAGAATCAAGCCAGAGATAAAATATTCGCATTTAGAAAAATCCATTTCCAATTTCTCTGTGTGATGCATTGCAACCGTTTGCCGTTTCAGCAGTTTCTTAGGACAACCTGCGCATCTTCCAACTGTAGCTTATGATATGCGAGTCACTGCATCTTCATCCATTATGTCAATTTTACCGTTATACAAACTTTGCTTTATATAAGGCGAATTTATATAATCTTCATGAGAGATTGTTCAGCATGCGATGAACCAACAACACTGACAATCTCACGGAACAAACACGACCCCAAAAGTCGAGAGCATCCAATTAATCGAAAGATAGATGTAAGTGGAAGGAAAAAATTGGAGGTTTTTAAACATAAAATGAACTTGGAGATTAGATTACCCCTAAAAAAATGTATTCACGCCGCCTAGGATTGACTCGGGAATAGCAGAAACATCGTTTTACGTAAGGAATGAACCATGGTAAAAGAACACAAACTACTTAGAGAAAACTTTTTTATTGGAAATAAAGGAGACGAGCTAGAGCCAGGGCAGTACATGGAGGTTCCAAAGCAATAACAGGTAGGTTGCGACGTACTAGAGGTAGGAAATAATTTGGTTTATTTCCAAATATGACACACTTGAATTATAGCTTATTATAAATTGTAGCCTGGTGAAGTGTAAACGTTAAGAAGAATCCAAGGAACAACACATTTTAAGACTTGCCTGTTGGTAATGTTGCTTTCCTTGCGAAATATACAGAAAATAGAAAGAAAGTACACTGTCTAAAAGTGCCCTTGATAAACCTTGTAGTTTCCTAATATAACTCCACGGCAGAGAATGGTTCCACAGGATAGTATTCGTTTTAAAATCACTTTCCTATGTCATAAAACTTCGTTTTGGGACAAGAGGCCACCTCCAGACTGTAAGAGACGTACGACAGAAGTCCCTTCAACAAAAGTTGTTCATCAACACTTCTATGTTAATGCGTCTTGTGTACAATTCACTTATGGTAGGAATATGGCAAATATTAAACCACGAAATGTAAAATATAATATCAATTATATCAATTCATCTCAATATCAATTATCTCATATTATTTTGAAATATGTGGTATATGATGCGTGTGTATAATATGTGGTATTTATGCACTAGTGCATAAATGTTAGATAAAATCGACAAGAGGATGGGACAAGTCCCTGTGGCAAGCAGTAATGAAGTCCAAAGCATAGGACAAAAACATGAAGATGACAACCCAGGAAAGTGGGAGCAACCGCAATAAAGTTTGACGTGAAAATTCATCTGCCAAATTGTCAACTTCTCAGACAATATGGGCACACGTAGTGTAATACAATTCAGTCGAAACTGCTATACACGGTCAAGAACAAGTGCACGAACAAGTTAATTCACGAAAGGTGCGTCACAAAATGACAAAATCTTCACCCAACTCAGCAATAACTTAAAATCAATGAGTGTCCATTAACGTTAATGGATAATCATAATATTTCTAATTAAATTGAAATTGTTAACAACTCAATAAGAAGAAGAATTAAATGTTTCAACTCAAAACCACGATATTATAGTCCTGTCAACTATTTTTATAGGGGTTACTCCGAGAATTTTCTCTCCATAACAATAGACTATTGAAACGATTGACGTGGAGCTTATATTGAATGTGCAGAGGAGCGGAAAATCACTTGGAACAAACCACTATCTTCTGTCTAAAATAGCCTTCGAACGAAGTCTTAGAGTTTACCCTACTATGACTGCGCGATATAGAAAGATGAAAGAAAATGGCACACAAGCGAAGATTTGTCAAAAACGTTGGAAAACCGACTATCTTTAGACTGAAAGAGACCTACAGTATATCTTTATGATGCCTTACTGTGACTACAAGATCTCAAATTACGGATTAGAAAGCAACATGTTCCCAGGATTATTCTACTTAATTACAACCACGATTTGAAACTAACAAGTTAAGTAACGAGAATAGGATACAACTACTACTTAAATACACTTTCGAATACACAACATTGAAGAAAGGGAATCGATTGAAAAAACAACAGAACTACAACCCCCACCAAATCCAATGTAGTACTAAGGATTAAATGCAATTTTCTTTGTTTAAACTGCTCGTGTGATACTTCGGAAGAACAATGTCCGTTTGTGTTAAGAAAGGAATATTAATGCGAAGATAACAATGATGACGATAGGGATTGTGATAGAGGTGAGGGCGAAGACGACCACCTCCACCACAACCACCGGTAAAACAATTGTGAAACGCACATTATTTAGCACAAAGATACGATTGTATGTCGTGTTTTCTCTCAGTTACCTGAAGTATTTATTCAAATGTTCCGAGGAAGCGGCTACATGGACCAATAAAATCATTGCAAAATTATTCTAGGAAGAAACCACTCCACAGACAAGAGTATTAACCTCAAGGATGTGGGAATGCCTTCGGAAAAGTTACCTGGTATCTAGAAACGGAATCGCGGACAAGAATCAAGCCACGGGTCAAATATTTGCGATTTGTGACAATGCAGTTTTAGTACCATGTGGATCAATTCGCAAGACAACATCCTAGCGACAAAAGTTTCTTAAGAGAAACTGTGCCTCCTCCAATTCTTATGATGTGCAAGTTATTGCATTTCTTTTTTGTTCCTCCTTCGTGCCAATTTTACCGTTATACCACCCTACGAGTATATTAAACGAGGCAGCCCATTTGCAGGGAGTTTGTACCGCATAAGATCAACCGAGGGAAAAACGAAGTAAACTCTTCAACGAAAATCGAGCAAAGTGCGATTAATCGGAAGATACATTAAGTGAAAGAAGCATGAACAATAACGGGAGGTTTCAAATACAACGTGAGCTTGGAGATTAGGTTGTCACTTACAAATGTATTGACGCAAATCAGAAGCTTCTCAGGCACAATAGAAACAAACTAACGAAAGCAGTCAACCATGGTAAACCAACACAAACTTCTGGGAGCAAACTTTTACCATTGGTAAAAGAAAGAATGGCCCCACATCAAAGGCAAGCATTCTAGACCCTCACCAATAACGGCTTCTGAGCGATGTACTAAGTTTGGGAATGTATTTGATTCAAGAGAAAATATGACAATTTAAATTTACCTTATACTATAATTGCAGTATAAAGAATTATAAACGTCAAGAACAATCCACGGAACAGGATATTTCACGACTTTAACTTTTTGGTGATACCATTGTTTTGTATGTCAAATTTTTAAAGTGGCGGGACCATTTAACAAAGGGATATGAAAGCAAGGATTACTATGGGGACGATGGCAAAAGTGACGGACAAATATCACGACCATCACCAGAATGCTATCAGAAAAATCCAAATCCTATCTAAAAAGGATATTCCGCCCAAGAATCAAGACAGAGATCAAATATTCGCACTTTGTGACAATGCATTTCTAGTAGATCTGTGCGATGCATTAAGCAGTGTTCCATCATACTGCCAACAATAGATTCCAAAGACAACCTGTGCCTCCTCCAAATTCAGCTTACGATGAGCGAGTCAATATATTTCATTTATCTTCACCCTTCATGCAACTTTTACCGTTATACGAACCTTACATTATATGTGCCGACAACTTTCAATGGAGTTGGTATTACATAAGATCAACTTAACCGCTTGACATAGCACTGACCATCAGAGAGAGTAAACTCCTCCTGAAAGATCCAGCGAATTGCAATTAATCAAAAGATAGAATGAAGTGAAAGGAACAACTGCGGGAAGGTAGACTCATTTAATTCTAGCTTATACAGTAATTGAGGTCTGAAAACTATTAAATTTCAGGAACAATCCAAAGAACAACATATTTTACGATTTTACTGTTTGTTGGTAACATTATTTTATTGGTTTTCATTTTTTTCAATAATTCATGAAATACACAGTCAAAATTGCTCATTGCGGAAATGTAAACATTAATCGCGGTCTAATACAGAATGAAAGATTGGTCCCTTGATATTACGCATTGAGCAAGTTTTACCGAAAAGTAAAATGGAGAGAAAGTGCACTGTCTAAAATTGCTTTTAAAACACCTATGAGTTTGCCCTAATATTACTGCACGGTGGAGAATAACATAACATATTAGCATAATCGTTTTAAAGACAATTCCCATCCAATAATCTTTGATTTGCTACAAGAGACTGCCTTCAGACTGAAAGAGAAGTGGAAAATGTGGAGAAACGTTCTATGTGTAAGATTTGGTACAAGCTACAAAGTTCAGGATTAACTCTTTTATAGTAATCCTGCGTTCCAACTAGCAACAACATTCCAATTTAGAGCCATAAATCGTTCAAAATAAATTTATTTTTGTTTCATACCATTTATCAGCGGTTGGAAAAAACTTGAATGAAAAACTTTCTTTTGACATACAAACATAAATCACTTCTGAATAACGAAAGCAGCACATGAGACCTATGAAACCTCTACAGACGGAAAATGTGAGATCAATTACTACACACGTAAGCGGTTCGAATTCATGAGTTCTTGGCTATCCGGGAGACGCCGCATCGATGGCTGAGAGGCCGACGTTTCGCCTGACATGTCCTCAGGGCAGGCTTCCTCAGGGCAGTGGTTCGTTCCGCCTGTGCCGATGTCATCGGCACGTCGGAATGTACAGAAGTTTGCTTCGGTTTTCTGTTAAAGATGTTTCCTTCGGACTTTCTGCAAACGGCGGAAGCTAGGGATCGTCGCGTCCTGTCCTTGACGATCCAGCGCCGCGAAAAATCCCGTGCGCACGGCGATGGTGTAACGGTTAGCGTACCCGACCGTAGCGCACCCGAGCGTAGCGTACCCGAGCGTAGCGCACCCGAGCGTAGCGCACCCGAGCGTAGCGCACCCGAGCGTAGCGTACCCGAACGTAGCGCACCCGAGCGTAGCGTAGCGTACCGGACTGTTGGCCCCAAGTTGGCGGGTTGAAACCCGATCGAAGGCGTGGGTTTTTAATGGCGAAAAAATCCTTCGTACGCCTTCCTTCGGCGGGGAAGTAAAGCCGGCTGTCCCATGTTAGTAGATTTACTGGCATGTAAAAGATCCTCAAGCCTAAATGACACCTCTGAGCCAAATTGAAAACGCCTATCTCGCGGCCAAGAAAAAAACTCCTGTCTCTGCTAGTTGGTGAAAGGAGCGTAGCGAAATTTGAGTGGTCAGACGGAAGAGCAGGCCTCATGGCCAGAGTCTCGCCACGTAAAATAAGGCAATAAGGCGTGCCGCACCCACCCACCGACCGCGCTGGGCGAGTGCCGTCGCCGCCCACCGCAGACGTCAGGGCAGCGAGCCTTCATCACGGCGTCCCGTAACTGCCGCTTCCCGGTAACGAGAGCCAGGCCGCTGTCACCGCCGTCCCTCGGCCTTCGGTCGCCTTTCCCCACTCCCGGGTGCCCGATCGGAGAGAACAGCCACCGCTGAGCGTCTCCGCACCAGGCCGCGTGACTCCGCTCCCAGATTCAGCGGATTAAAGTGACTTCGTCGTCAATGAAAGTAATTCGTTACAACGAAAAACTCTACGTGAAGAATAATAATTCGTGAAGTGCAGAGTTGAAATCTTCAAGACCAGTGAAGAGAACTGCATGAACACTTCAAAAGAGAAAAAGTATCCTTTAATGTGTGACCAGTTTCAATTGACCATTTTGACGTCAGTGAAAGTAATTCATTTCAACGAAAAACTGTGAGTGAGGAATAATAATTCGTGAAGTGCAGAGTTGAAATCTTCAAGACCAGTGAAGAGAACTGTATGAATACTTCAAAAGAGAAAACGCATCCTTTAATGCGTGACCAGTTTCAATTTGCCTTTTTTACGTCAGTGAAAGTAAGTCATTACAACGAAAAACTGTGAGTGAGGAATAATAATTCGTAAAGTGCAGAGTTGAAATCTTCAAGACCAGTGAAGAGAACTGTATGAACACTTCAAAAGAGAAATAGTATCCTTTAATACGTGACCAGTTTCAATTGACCATTTCTTTGTTCTTCGTGTGTATCATTCATGTAGGAAGATGTTGAGAATGAAATTGTATACACTGTGTCACAGTAATTAATATTTAAGTAGCAAATGCAGTGGGGTCCTATCTGGAACCACATAGTTCCAACGAACGCATTTCATTAATCAACAATTAGAATGCACATCAGAACCTAGGAAGAGATTCTGGAACTCAAGAAAACGTACGCAGATTATCTTCTTCCCCCCCCCCCCCATATCACATACCGTTTTTACTGCTTTTTACTGAATAAATCTAAATCTAAATCTAAATCCTAAACCTACTCCTGCAAATTCAGCCCAGTGAGGCTTCACCCTGTTATTTCTCTTAGCTCTGCCAGGAGCGGTCCCATCAAAAAGTTGGCGGACAGTGTCCACGACGGCTTGCAGTTTTATCCTGGCGTCCAAATCTTGGCTGTACATATGAGTAGGAGGGTACGCTACCGAAGCAAAGGCCGGAGCAATATGGCCTCAGCTGACACAAAAGTAATTTGGCATGAACGAAGGGTAAGATTATTTCCAGGGTTAATCGTTACTGGCCAAATATGACATGAGCTACAAGGAAAATCGACATTTTCCCGACACTATCAACAGCACGATTTATTTACGTCACGCGAATACGCTAGAAATCAAATATTCTTGAAATTCCAAGGTATTTGTGTGCAAGTGTACGGCTCTTCGTAAAAATCGATCATTAAAGAGTGCAGTAATTATGAGATATGACACACGGGAAAGACCCTAAAAACTCACTTTTTTAATTATTATTAGCCAGCTGCCTCTCAACTGGGACAAGGGCTGCTCGCGCAGACTAATCATTCTTTAATGAAGTGATAGGATAATGATGAAGGGAGAAAGGATGATTACAAATACATTCATGCCCGAGGCACGATTTGAACGCGCGATCCTTCGATCCGAGATGGCCACGACACGGCTATCCGGTGAAACATCAACATCAGTAATCTAAAGATGGAAAATAGAAATTGGTTCTTCGAATACATGGAATCAAGGTTTAAATCTTTGGGGAAAATGAGGAAAAATAACTATAAATGAATGTTGTTTACGCAGCCAGTTAGCCTACACAACTCATTTTAAAACGTGGAAATATAAACATATACATTTCAATCATCAATATATTTACACAACGTATTCTCTGCGATTATTGATAGCAAATTACACTTCGCTTACACCGTGATTACGCAGAAGGTAGTAACTTCCGGAGTAAACGTGTTACTTCTAGCTTACACCAGACCTTCATTGCTAAGGTGCTAAAAGTACAGCAAATGTGAAACGAATATTATTAAACACACAAGTCACATTATTTTTCTCGGGACGTGAAATATTAAATATAAATCTTCTGTTCTAAGTTCACAACTACTTTAAAATATAAAATCGGACTGTTCAAGAAGTCATATGCATCTCATCAGCTGCATTCAATAATAAATTCAATACACATTATAAATGGCTGTGTATTATACATGGACCACGAAAATCGTTAAAACATTCTAGAAAGAAACCACTCCAGAGGCGATAGTAGTTACCAGCAGACTATAGAAAATTCTTCAGAAAAATAACATTCTATCTAAAAAGGGAATGAGAAAACAATATAGGATAGTTGTTGTAAAACTATTTTTTATATGCCATACAACTTGATCTGGACAACATTCTATCTGACAGAAAGAGACCTACGGAAATTACCGTATGCCTTATTGTGACTACACGATGTCAAATTTCAGAGTGGAAAACAACATTTTACATGCCATAAATCTGTGTTTGGGGACAAGATACTACCTTCAGACTAAAAGTGCTGAGCGGGAATCTCATAATAATGCTTTACTATTCATGATTTCAAATTACGAATGATAAAACGGCATATTCCTAGCATTATTCTACTTTCTAAAAACAGCTATTTTGAACAAGTTAACAAGTTAACTAACGTGAATATGATACGAGAGCTACTCCAATGCAAATTAATCAAAGGAAGCGAACCAAATAACCAAGAGTTCAAAATCAATTGGTCGTCATTGAATTTTATAACCGCTAGATGGATAATCCTGAAAAGTTATTTTCCATGCAAGATAACAGCAATATATAAAAGTGAATTACACAACCCAGACGAAACCCTGTGAAAAAAGCAAGCACTCCTAACGACTATTAAGAACAGCAATGAAAACAACTACACAGAGCGTGAAGTCGAATTCTATAAGTAAAGCAAATGTGAATCGCATATAATTTAGCAGATATACGATATCGAACAAAATTGTACTACGTCACGTTTTATATCGTAACGTGAAATATTAATACAAATATTCCGTTCTAGTCTCACTACGACTGCAAAAAACTGAAAACGGACAACTCGGTTACTTGAACCTAGAAAATCGTAGCTATCTAACTGGGGAATCCCGCCCAAGAATGAAGCCACAGATCAAAAACTGCCCTTTGTGACAATGCATTTCCAGTAGGACTGGGCTATGCGTTATCATCCTGGCGTCAATCTGGTGAAAAGACAACATGTGCCTCCTCCAATTGCAGCTTATGATGTGTCAGTCATTGCATTTTATTTATGTTCTTCCTTCCCGCCAGTTTCACCATCATACAAACCCTATTTTATATGAGTCGCCAACCTTGGAGGACGTTTGTATCGCGTAAGATCAACCGAGAAAAAGTACCCACGATTTGAAACTAACAAGTTAAGTAACGAGAACAGAGCACAAGAGCTACTTTAATACACATTACTGAAAGGACATCAAGTCGACAAAACTTCATAAAACCATATCATAGAACTACATCACGAAATCCAGTGTACCACACGGGAATTAAATCATCTTGTTTTGATTAAACTACTTATGTGTTGCCTCAGAAGAACAGTGACGGTTGCTTTTAACAAAGGGATATGAAACCGAAGATAACAATGGTTGCAAAGATGGCGAAAGTGATGGAGGTGACGGCCACCAACCTCACCACCAGAAAAACCTACAGAAAAATCTCCACCACACCTGAAAGCATTTAGAAAAATAATGTTCTCTCTGAAAAGGAAATAGCCTCTAGAATCAAGCGAGAGATCAAATATTTCACTTTGTTACGATCCATGTCTAGTGGTGTGGTAGCACTGTTTCACCATCCTGGCGACAATGGTTTGTAAAGACAACCCGGCCCTCTTCCAATTGTAGCTTAGATTGCGATAGAGTCATTTCATTTTATTTACCTTCACCCTTCATGCCAATTTTGCCGTTATATAAACAATATGTTATATTAGGCAAACCCTTATAGGACGTTTGTACAACATAAGACACTGTCCATTAAATGCAGTAAACTCGTTCCTAAGAGTCAAGAGAATTGAGATTAATCGAAAGATATATCTAAGTGAAAGGAGCTAGAGATACAGGGAGATGTTTTGAACACAAAATGAGCTTGGAAATTAGATTGCCCCAAAAAATAATGTATTTCCTCCAACTGGAAACTACTCGGGCATAATAGAAACATACTTTTACAGAAGGACTCAATCATGTTAAAAGAACAACACACATTTGAGACCAAACTCTTAATTTTACTAAAAAACGAAAGGCGATACTGCGCAATAACAGTAAGCAATAAAGAATTGAAGTTTTAAATTACATTTTCCACACCCGAAGATGAAACATGCCTAGGCACAGAGATTTATGAAACCTTCCAAAATAAATCGAAAGTGGAGAATCTTATTTTAAATGCGTGTAGCAATTAATAGCATGCCATTACTGCAAAAATTTGCAACTACAGGCAATACTTTAATTTAATCGTTTGCTATACATGTTAGTAAGGGTCCATTTGGGATAAAATGCGACAAACGATGTATTTATTGTGTGTAAATTGTTGTACAAATCCGAGGAGAGGATGGAACAAGACCTTTTTTTCAAGAGCAAGCGGCAGGGAACACCAATGCATCGGACAAAAGAACGTGACGATGACAATCCACGGAAATTGGAGCATCTGCAATAAAGTTTGATGTGAAAATTCATCTCACAAATTGTCAACTTCTCAGACAATATGGGGGGAACACGTAGTTTGGTAGGATTCAGACATAACTGCAATATACGGTTAAGAGCAAGTGCACGAACAAGTTAATACATGAAAGGTGCACCAAAAAAAGATCAAATTTCCATGCTATTCAGCAATAATAGTGTGTTGTGTACGATTCACTAACGAAGTAGATTAATTGAAATCACATTAATTGCGGTATATAAATCTAAAAGCAAAGTGTTATTTCGAGTTGTCATGTTTTAAGAATCGGAAGCAATACCTACAATCAATGGCGTCAACATTTTCTTAGATTTTTTATGTAACAATTTTCACAGCAGCAAGAATATTCTCTTCTTCCCCGTAATGTACTTTCTATACGGTTTTCCAGCGTTCCTTGGTATATATTTTAGGGTTTTTTTTGTTTGCGAAGGAAAAGTCCCTCAAACATCACATGCAGTGTAAATTGCTTATTGGCGAAAGAAACTAAGTTTTAATATTGATTAAAGTTTATAAGGTTTTGTCAAGGATTATTTAAAAATGACAACAAATTAATGATCATGAGTACTTGGATATTTCTTTCCAATTTTTTAAAAATTAATAACGTAGAAAAGAAAAGTATTTCATAAAAACCTACTACGTTTTCGCGTTGTAAAAATAATAATGAGAATACAAGACATTGGTTGAACGATTCTACTACATGTAATAAATATTGATTTGCTTCTAGTGACAAACATTCTTCTAAAATATCACCTTCATAATCTTTATACTTTAAACTACTATGGTTTCACAATGTAAAATCAAATTAGTGGTGCTACATCGCATATTTTTTGCAGTATTTCTTATTTATGCAATTTTTTTCGAGAAAAAAAGAGTTCAACGAAAATGAGACATCGACTTAGATGGTCTTGTCCTTTGTTTCGAAAAGTAAATCTACATTACCTTAGCTTCTTCGCTTGCACATATACCACAAATACGCATGGAGACGGTTTCGTCTGTTTATGTAACGAAGCGATAAAGAGTTGCAAGACGAAACTATCACTTAGAGTTCAGAAACCGTCAACTTGTAAAATGTATTTATAAAAGAATTATGAAAGATTAACTTCTTACTGAAAGATAGAGGGGGAAAAGCTGGGATCAGCGTTAACCGCTTAACGTGTAATACCGTTCACAGCACGAATCTTCCTACTGAGCGCCATCGGCACCCTCGGCAGATTCCGTATCACTTCAGAGACTGACTCGCGTCTGTATGCGGAAGCTACATATATCACTTGCCCAATATCCCCCTCGCCTTCCAACTCGCGACCCTGAAGTGACACTGCGTTTAAATCGGAGTTTAGAAGTCAGTGAAGTTTGTTATTCGAATACGGTTACCCTTGGCGTATGTTTTTGTTAATCCCTTTTCGGCTACAGAACATTCACCTCCCAAAGGCACTTAGCAACGATACGGGTTGTGTCGTGTGTTGTGTTGGAGTTGCAAAATATGTGGCAGAGGGAAAGAAGTACAATGTGTAAGATTTGGTGCAGGCAAGAAACTTCAGTATTAAATCTTTTATAGTGTTCCTCAAATTCAACCAACTGTAATTTTCCGACTTAGAACTATAAATCGAACAAGAATAAAGTCATTTAGTGTTGTTTCATATTTTTCATCAACGGGTTAAACAGCCGAAATATTTGAATGTGAAACTATCTTTGAACAGACTCCAATTTCTCCGAACTAACGAAAACTGCACATGACACACATGATAGTTTAACGAAATCTCGGCAGACAGAAAATCTGAGATTAGATAATAACATCAAGTACCTAACGTTCGTCTAATCACTGATTTTGTATTACAGAGCCACTTTGGACCATGTCTCACGTTTTTTAGCATCAACGACTGCATTAATGAACACTTCAAATCAAAGCGCTCTATTTCAAGGGATCTCCCTAAGTCAGAATCCATAGTTACTCCACACAACCTAACATATTTCAGCAAGCCGATGGCAACAATACCTTAGGAGGACTAATCGTGGGCGTTGATTAGAAATATAAATACCAAATTCACACCAACATGATATCTTTACAGAGCGAGTTTCACCAATTAAGCAAAGATCGAAGCAATATGGCCTCAGCAGCACGAAAAAATGTGACATGAACGAGGGGCAAGACTATTTTGGAAATTAATTATTGCTTGTGGAACACGACATGAGCTACAACGAAGATCAACACACTCGTATATCTCACTTTAATAACAGCTCGTTAAGTACGATATACTTAACATACGCGAATACACTACAAATCAAATACTCTAGACAATTTCAAGGCATTTGTGTGCAAGTGTTTGGAGCTCCGGAGGAAACGTCCACGATCGACTGCTAGAAAGTGCAGTGATTATGAGATGTGACACAAGGGCCGAAATATTCCATTAAAATGAAGTTACTCTTATCAGCTATATCCTGTCCTTTCCGAGAACAATTAATCCGCGGTTTTCTTTATCATTGGCCGCCTTAGGAACACCAGATATCGACGCTGGTGAAACAGTTATTACGCATGTTAATATGAAACAAACGCAATAAACAATAGTATCAAAATACCCGCTTAATTTCTCACTCCATAGCACCAAGAAGACAGTTTTTTCACTGAGAACACTGACTACTGTTGCAATTATGTAAAATTACAGTGATTAATGAACGAGAGTTTCGTTAGTTATTGAGGTTGTAGAAATGTCGTGTTAATATGTGGGGAAACGGTATGTGATTAACGCCCGTTATCACACGTACACCATCCACCAATTACACTTGCGTGGCCGATATTCAATCGGACATAAAGATGATGAAATCGATTCCAGAGAAGATCTGAATGGCAATAGCAATACTGCGAATCACATTCAAATAGAACGCGCATGCCATCATTAATGTTTTTCTCTGGAATCCTAAATTTGAAATGGAGTAATTGAAAATAGAGAAAAAATTCGGACATCAATTGACTGCACCAGATACATTCAGTCTCAGGACATTTTTAGATCCGCTTGACGTATGTCCCTTTAGGAACAGAGTCATGTACTGACAAGCGATAGCCCGTAATAGTATGTATGCAATTGACCAACGACATACAATTCACAGAAATTAGATCGATAATAGACGATGCGTTTGAGTCAGGTACATTAATTAAGACGGTATCTCGTGTTATAGTTTTTAAAGGGCTAAAATATAAATGTTAGCTCAATTGTTAAAAACGTTATTTTATTAAATGAAGAAATTGATAGGTAATGATTTCAAAAAATGTCTATCATTAATTAAGGGATTAACTGTGCGAAAGTTTTACAGTTTTTTTAATGGATCTCCTGACAGCAAAGTCATTTTAACTCAACCGCTTTTGATCGTAAGTACATATATAATTCAAGTAAATTGCATCGTATCAAGTGGTAAAAGGTAGCAGAGAATGGTTAGGAAAATATAGAACTACTACCTAAGCATAAGCTCTTCCAAGACTCTAAAGACACAAGAAGGAATATCATGTTTTAGTACTAAAATTGATTAACGTAAATCGTAAAGAGGCCTATGTAGCGAGATCACAGTCGTTTGAAAAGCGCCGAAGATATATTTCAAGCTGTAAGTACCCCCTGGTGAACAAACAACATATATTGGACAACTCAGACTAAATTCCTATCCGATTTCATGAAGTCGATGGACATCAATTCAACAACATTCCGAACGGCAGATGTCCCACTGCCATCACAGCCAACCTGTATGAAGAAGACGAGAATTATGCAATAAGTCTAAACATGAAATGTCGGGGGAAACGAGTGTAAGCTACGATGAAAGATTTAAACACAAAACACTTCAATAGGACGTTCTCTCTCGAAAAACGAATAGTGTAAAACTTCCTTGAGGGGAACGGATGTAGTCTCATTTAATGACATGTAGCGATAAAATCGGAGATTGATAAACAACGATACCCTGCTATGAAAAAGTGCACTGCAACTCCAAATACGCAGTTTCCAAAGAGATTTTCGTGTCAACAATGAATTTGTGCAAGATGGACAATGTGCGCCGGGAATGTAAGAATGTTGGAATTAGCAAGCTGTACATGAACGGAAAGAAACAACCATATACACCATATAACACTTGACGAATGTTTACGACGAATACCGGAAATCGCACAAATACCAGCTGATAGATATGCACTATAATCATAACTTGAAACATTAAGAGGAAAGATCCTCAGCAATCTAACAGCGATATGGTAAAAACAAAATTTGACTGCGCACAGAGACTGCACTAGTGGCATAGGCTCAATGGATGTAAGTAATAAGTCGCATCCCCACGTTTTTCGGCTCTTTGAATACTTTTAATACTGTTAAAAATATTTTTTCTACTCCTCAGTCGTATCTCTCTGTTCTATTCGCACCTCTCGTCTTTTCAGGCGCTTTCCGGTAGACGTCTGTCACCTCAGTGGTCGCGACAGGCCGAGAGTCATCCCTCAGACAACTTCGCTTCTTTAGCGAGGTCTTTGAACTCTCGCCATGTGATGATGCGACGCTGCCATGTGATTCCATCCAACGGTGATGCGACGCTGACGTTTGAATCTCGGACTTCTCATTGGCGCTTACTTGTCTTCCCCCCCAAAGTTTCGCTATCGCCAGCGTGGATCACCTCCTCTCAGTAGAAGGACTGGAAACCCCAGTGGTCACCAGCTAACGACTCTGAACTCCGCAACGGGTGGGAGGGGACGTCTTCACCCCACTACACACGCATGTTTCACAACAGTCCTCGTCCAGAACGTTGACTTTGCATGTAACGAGACGTGGGTTATTAGTACTGACAAAGAGCTCTTACCGCATGCGACTGGTAATAGTTCTTGGTTGCCTGTTTTTTTCACGTGTATTGTGTGTTGTGTTGCGAAGATTTTCTTGTAACTACGTGAGAGTATTACGTGTACTTTCGCAAAGAAAAATCATGGTTTCGAAACTGTAACGCGATAATTAGAATCCAGAACATTTCGTGCGAAAAGATGCGACATGTGGTTTGTAAACTTACACGTGGCAGGAAGCTGACTGAAAGCTCTCAATGCCCTACGAATGTTGCAAAAACGCCTTCGTTCCCAATTACGTTTCAATTGCAATTTTGGGAGGAAGATAATGGTAAATCCACATCTAAATATACGATCGTGCCTGGTGATCAAGTTTTAATGTATTTTTGTGTGTCATTGTTTTGTTTTTTATGCATTGCGGTGAAAAGTGGTGCAGTGGGTGAACAGCATTCAGCAGTTTGAAGTCTACAGTGGAAGCTGAGCTGTGAAGTGTGCATCGCGGTAAACAGTGGTGCAGTGGGGAAACAGCATTCAGTATTTTGAAGTCTGCAGTGGAAGCTGAGCTATGAAGTGTGCATCGCGGTAAACAGTGGTGCAGTGGGGAGACAGCAGTCAGTGGTTTGAAGTCTGCAGTGGAAGCTGAGCTGTGAAGTGTGCATCGCGGTAAACAGTGGTGCAGTGGGGAGACCGCAGTCAGTGGTTTGAAGTCTGCAGTGAAAGCTGAGCTGTGAAGTGTGCATCGCGGTAAACAGTGGTGCAGTGGGGAGACAGCAGCCAGCGGTTTGAAGTCTGCAGTGGAAGCTGAGCTGTGAAGTCGCTTGCCTTTCACCAAGGAGGCCCTGGTTCGATTCCCTTCGAGCACCGCACAATTTCATGTGAAATTTGATCCAACAAAACCAACTTCACAAGGGTGAGGTCAACCTCTGTGCAGTTTCGTAAACCCTACTCCAATCCTAATTCCTTCCCAATTCTGGCCGCAGGTAGTGACGCAGGAGCATGTAGTGGGAGGCGCGTACGCGGAGATGCTACCTGGCGGCCCTCTTGGCAACTAACTGCGCGGAAACCGGACACTAGTAAAAAAATGTTAACGGAGAATTAATTACTCCATTTGTAAATGTTAGCGGAGGAGTACTCCACAGTGGACTCAAGGAGCTAAGAGACGCGTTGCGTCAATACAGACGCATTAAAAAAAACGGGGGCTAATAGGGGTACTATCTACTGCATGTATTTGATAGGTGTCAATGTGTTATGTCAAAACAGAGAAAGTTGCGCAAACGATATTATAAATAATAGCACGATACCATTGTTGCCATGCAATTTATTTTTGAATGGCGTATTTTTCGAAGTAGAGAAATCCATAGATTCTCCGCAATTAGTAACTTCCTCATCGAGTTCTCGTATGAAAGGTGATGTTTTTCCTGTTCGCCAGAATGGAACAGCCCTGAGATTAATTGTAACATATATAAATTGAATTAGTCAACCTCGTGAATAGTTCAGTAAAATTGATTAAATAATTGAAAGCAGAGGAAACACTAGGCAATCAATTGACAACCTAGTGACATTAATTAGTTTGACTGAATTAAATACCAAACAATCTCTCTGAAGGACCCTCAACATATTGAGCAAATGCAAAAGTTAATCAGAAATCAATGTGCTATAAACTTCATAGTAAAATATCTAATTTTACTATGAATCTCTGATATAAACAAGCTGGTTGTAACTTAGTTACATTGAATGTTGCTACAATTAAACACTTCTAAAAAAACAGCCCTGTTCATTTTGGGGCTGAGTAACAAAATCTGAAGAGAATCATATATTAATAATGCATATTTGCGTATTCCGGTGACATTCGTGTAATTTACATGATATTCGAATTATATTGCAAATAATAAACTGGAATTAAATGACATCTTGCAAAGCCAAAGGAGCTAAGTACCAAAATTTCCGAAACGAAGGTTTTGACATTAATTATCATATAAATCTGTGCCAATAGACAGTTAGAAAAGCGATGTTCCAAATGTCTTTCAAGTAGTTGAAACATCTATCCAGTAATAGCTCTGGTTATATTTCACGAATACAAATTCATACAGTTTTTATTGAATACCCGAGAAAAAATATTATTGGAACTTCTTTGGCTTTGCAAGACACAAGAAAATTCGTATTTTCTATCGCAACGAACACAAAATTTTAAAATATTATCCCATGGTATTTTACAACAGTGCCTACGGTGCATTGTTGTACAAGAGGTTAAAAATGTTGATGTCCACATTCGTTCGCAGACTGTTGACTGAAGACGTTCGTTGACAATTACGTGAGGAACAGTATTTACATATACATTACATAATTCACAGGACATGAAAAAATAATCGAAGGCACAGTAGTTTCAATGCAATTCAACATTCAACTTCCACAATTCGTTCTCCACTACACAAATTTGAACCACACAAAGTGCAAATTATTTTCCACTCTTATTAGCTACTTTAAATTATTTTTGTCCGATTACATTTCGATCCTCATACAACGGACTCTATTTCAAACTTGTGAGAGGAAATAGAAAAAAAATAACAATTTATTCAAAATTAGATTTAACAAGAAAAAGATTTAGAATTGTTCTATTATATTATCCAGCCTGACATTCAAATCTAAAGGGGAATCTAAATCTGAATTATAATAAATGTGAACCAACAACAAAATCAATCAGTTATATTGCTTTAGATATTACTTTGCGTTCAAAACTACAGTCGTCAATGTGAAAATAAAAGTGCAGATCATACGATACAAATTTGACCTTTTATATTGGATATTAATGAAACACAAACTCACTTCCACATAAATAAACGCGACTTTTCAATGAAATAAATTTATTGATTTTTATTTCTTTGGATTGACTTTGTTCGTAGTGAAGGCTTGAATTCAAATCGTTATCTTCTGTTTTTATGGATGCCATAGGGTTAATGTACTACTTCTTGCTTTATAGGAATTACAACTATCCAACATTCAGATTACCAGTATTTATGAAACTGACTGATATTCCTCTGAAGAGTGGAGCATTGAAAATCTACTGTACCTTACATACAAGTATGCAACTTTTTGCAAAAGAAGAAAAATACACTAATTTGTCAAATGAAAATGCTAAATACTTATGTTGGCGCCAACGGGAGGTTTACATGCTGAAAAACTGACATGGATGATTCGTTGTCCAGCAAAGAATACAGATGACCAATTTCGATTTCTTTGGACGTGATTCTGCAAATAAAAGAACAAGATGAAATAATATATTGATTTTTTTCTGTGAAGATAGAACATCGCACAATATAAAAAAGTACTACGGTCATTGGGGTAACCTCAATGATTAACTTTTTATCTTCATACCAAAACACTTTTCCCAAGAAAATTATATTTTCCAATCTCAGGTCGCTTATTTGGGAAACTTTCAAAAATTGTTAGTTTGGTTTGAATAATTCTCTAGCAAAAAAATCACTATTTAATCTTAATGGCGTAAAAATAGACTCTATAATTGCTTGAAAATCCGAAAAGCATTAACAAGAAATTGATAAAATAATAAGTTGCAATCAGGGAGAGAGGTGGCTCAGGGCATCAACTGATGTCACTGCAGTGCCCATGACCTGGAGGTCCTGGAGTTCGAGCACCGACGGTGAAAGGATTTTCGACATTAGCTTGTCAGCTAGATCAACTTTAGTCATTGCCTGCACGAGACGCCTATCGGCCGGTTGCTGTGATTGGTAGTTTTCCGTGGTTTCTTCTATCAATGCCAGGCTAATGCTGGGGCAGTACCCTTCCAAATGGGGAACGGACCGCACACGACCATTCCTTGCCCTTGTCTACCCCTGACTTACACTTACACTTACGTGCACAACACTATCACACATGCCGGGAGACCAGTCGGGGGCTTAGAGCTTGGCTGGGACGATGGCTGATGGGAGATACCTGTTTGAGGAAAACCTTACTTCTAGGCTGTCCGGGTGACGCCGCGTCGTTGGCAGATAGGCCGACGTTTCGCCTGTCATGTCGCAGGCTTCTTCAGGGTAGTGAGTCACTACCCTGAAGAAGACTGCGTCATGACAGGCGAAACGTCGGCCTATCTGCCAACGACGCGGCGTCACCCGGACAGCCTAGAAGTAATGGACTCGAGCCGCGGAAGCCTACGTGTACATGAGGAAAACCTTGCTAGCCGAAGGTTGTAAGCACCAGATCACGTCATTCAATGGGGCAAGATCACATCCATCTCTGGGGTAAAAATATACACTATACTTACGGGGAAATAAACGTAGCAGTTGACGAACCACTGGCAATCAATCATGTTTTGCAACGGTTCAACTTAATGGTTTGTTTGAAATCATTGGGCAAGGGCTAATACTTAAAAAGTTAATCTAAAGCGAATCTTGGTACATTTCAAATAAATAAATGAAGTGGAAAACACAAATCTGAAATAATTACGCTAGAAAAGCAAAAAAAATTCATGCCGCCAGGATGAAAGTATCTGATTTTAAAGAAAACGATCAAGCTAAATTTGAAAATCATTATAAAAAGTACGAATCACGCAGAGATAAAAAGTGTGTGTGTGTGTGTATGTGTGTGTGGTCTAGTTGCAGAGAAAAAAATTAAATGATCAAAGAATATATAGAAGTGATAGATGCATACTAATAGCCTCTCAAGGAACAGCAATAGTAATTGCAGTAGTAAGCAACAGTAAACTCAATCGCTTACAAATTCGCTCACCCTCAATCACTAACCTAGAAACTGTAGGAATTGAAATTAGCAACAATATTGGACCAAGTAACATTATTTCTGCTTACAAATCTCCAAACCAAAAATTTTCTACAAATGAATTACATCAAATATTTTCTTCAAACATTTCAACCTCAATTACTGGCTATTTAAATTGCACAAATCTAGACTGGGGCTGTAACACAACAGACTATCATAGCAAAATACTACTTAAATACAGACTCAGCAACAACATGTACATACATTCTCCAAGTTCCATACTTGATACTCTTTCAACACAAATATACCCCCAGATAATCTACATTTAGTTGCAACTAGAATTATTTACCAAGCAGTTCAACTAACAGTAGGACCAGTATTGGATTCAAATCACCTGCCTATCAAAATTACTATCGACATATCCAATGACAATTCACCATCACAACATTATAATACAATAGTATACTTAATACAAGTATTTAAAATTCTAATTAACAAAAAAATAATATTTCCAAATCATATATGAGATAATGGTGACATTAACAACACTTTCATGAACATGACTCAATCACATAAGCTCATTCTGAATCCACTTTAACTCGTATTATTACTAACAAACTACACATTGGTCCACTTCCTTCTTACATCATAAAGCAAGTCAAAACCAATCTTGCCATTAAACACCAATGGATTTCAACCAGTAATGAACATGACTAAAAGTTACTAAACCAATTTTCAAAGAAATAAAATTTTTATCAATAACCACAAACATAACAAATACCAGCATCTTAGTAACATCTTCAATGTTACACTCCGAATTGGCTACTTCCCCCATACATGGAAACATGCAATTATTTCCCAACTAAATGACCCCAAAACTAATCGTAATGACTTCAAATTACAGACCCAGCTCCTATCCATAGGTAAAATCTTCGAAAAATTAATTCTCAATTACCTAGTTCTTTTCTTAAACACAAATGACAATATACCCAATATACGATTGGGCTTTAAGCCAAATCATTTAACAAGTCATCCCTTATCACCACTAGTCGAATATACAGCAAAACGTTTTCATTCAAAAGAGCACACAATAACTGAATTTTTAGACATAACTAAATCATGTGACAGCATTTGGCATCAAGGCAAACTATAAAATTCAACAACTTGGAACTCCTGACGATCTTCCTAAAAATATTCAGTTAACTAACAAATCGAACCTTCCAGGTCAAAGTACAACAAATTCTTTCTAACACAGTATTCTTGCAGGTGTCCCTCAAGGATCTGTACTTTCTCCCATCCCCTTCAATATTTATATTGCAGATCATCTCACAGCAACATATCCTAATATATCTTACCAAAACATTTTATAAGCATATGATCATGCTCATGATCATATCATTCATGATCATGATGATATGTTTATAAAATCATGATCATGATTCATGATCATTCAATCGCACCTTCACACTCTTACCAGCTGGTTTCACAAATCAAGACTCAAGATCAATCCCGCAAACCACAAAGATCTTCATGCCCCCCCCCACACACACACACATACCTCTAAAAAGTATTAACACCCAACTTCCCTGGTCAAACAATTCCTCACCCATAAAATATCTCGGAGTACTAATAGGCAAACAATTAACATGGAAGTAACACATTAAGTTAGTCCTACAAAAAGAAACAGCAAATGGTATCAAAATATATCCAATCATCGATTCGCTTTAAAAGTTGGAACCAAAGTGCGTCGCTACAAAAGTATCATCAGACCCATACTGTCATATCTGTCCAGCTTGGATAAATTTTGCACCTAGTAATATCAACTCTTTACAAACTTTCCAAATCAAATTTCTCCGAAGACTTACCATAGTTTACATCCTATAGACAAATTCATAATGAATTCCAAATGTCATTAATTACAGACCATCTGATCAGCTTATTCTCGAAATGTATCTCTCTCTCTTACCATCCTGCCCAAATACAATCTATTTGGACAATCAATTATGACAAGCAAACACTCAATCAGAATTAAATTAAGGCTCCTTAAAGACATCTTCAAACAGCCTTAAAATCAAAATTCAACCAATAATTTCCAAAGCCTCAAAAATTTACCTGTACTACCCTTTCCCTAAATAATTAACCAACAGATATATAACAAAATTAAAATTTTATGAACAGTACTTGCCAATAAGAACACTCGAAATAACTTAAGGACGTTTCCATTGCGTTAATGAAAATACGTTTCTCACTACTGGAAGGCCATTTGGTCGATCGGATAAAATAAAGTTAAAAAAATTAGGAGGTAGGACTTCTGGAGCCTAGTAAACCACCGAAGATTAAACTTCTCCTCCATACGTCACAAAGGTTTGCACTTTCATAGACGAAGTGAATTAAATAAAAACTGACTCTCAAATATTACACATCAGTGTTACCCAAACTTTTTGGGCAAAAAATACTTTTCGTTTCCGAAAATATATACGAAGCAATCATAGTCACCATAAAAATTATCACACTTATGAGTAAAATTAAAATAAATAATCCAAGATAAAATATGTTTTTCAATTAATAAAACATACACACTGGATGGTGACAACTTAGCTTGCAATAGAATCACTCATCAAATAATTTTACAATTATTCCAAAAATGTACAAATTACAATGTAGAAATTTAATAAAACTGAAGTTCATCACAGATGTAACGCAAAATATATTTTTGGAAATAATTTCATACATTATCAATACTCTTTTAAAAATTGTGAGCTTATTGCATTTAATAA
Source organism: Gryllus bimaculatus (assembly GCA_017312745.1). Classification (NCBI taxonomy): domain Eukaryota; kingdom Metazoa; phylum Arthropoda; class Insecta; order Orthoptera; family Gryllidae; genus Gryllus; species Gryllus bimaculatus. The sequence goes on from BOPP01000253.1 coordinate 779,517, forward strand.
ACGAAATAATTTGGTAAAAAAATAGCAAAAACTAATTACTCCCTCTTCAAAAAAACAATTTTCTCTGGGAATATCCTATTGCGCGAGGGAATAACAATATTTGTGGGTTCTGATTAAACAGCACTGAAAGAGGAGGAGGTTCAAGTTTACTAAGCATATATTCTCACACAAAATTATGCGACTATTTATAATACAGGAAATTTGTAATTCTTACGTCCAATTTGAGTACCATTCTTCGTAGTAAGCAAAAATAAGGAAAGGTTTCTCTAGTATGTCAAAGTACCAAAATACTATCATTAAAGAATCTTCTGAATAAAATTGCACAATTTTTACATTAGCTACTAAAAGGCAGTGGAGAATACAGCATATGCAAATGACAGGAAATAAATACAGAATGTTGAGTTGTAAATAGTTGTTTAAACTTACCGATTCAATTCTTTCATAAGCATTTGTTTATAGCGAGTCTTCTTTGAGATATATTTGTGCTGTTCACTTGGCCAACATTTAGAAATGAACTGCAAAATCAAACAAAGTTTGGTAATGTAAAGAATATTGGATTGTAGGAGGAAAGTTTTGAAAAGAAAGGTTAGTACTTACATTCATGAATACTGTCGAAGCTATCAATTACTGACAAGCCACAAACTGTCAAAGCGCCTGCTGACAAATTGCTGACTTTAGTGAGAAAAGTCACTCATAAGTGACTTGTTTCAGCAACTCTTCTGTAAACAAAAATATATAAAAATATTATTCGTAGGGTTTGAATTATAAATTCTTCTAAAAATAAGACTTGAAGAATGATATTACTGAAGTACCTGCAAAATGAAAATCCTAGCAGTTCACGAATTGTCATTTCAACACTTGACTGACAGCAACGAAAACATGTATCGCCATTTTCTGACTAATTTACTTCACCTCATTATCTTCACTCTCTTCCTCCTTAACTCACTTTATACTTATTAATTACTGAAAAAGAAAAAAACCCTAGTGCAATTGGTGACATAATAAAAACGTTTTACTTGTGTACACACAAATATATTTGTGTGTACACATACATATAAGATATTTTGTCCAGGAAATGTTTTACATAATTCAACATCCATTAAAAAATACATTAGCAAGGCTACATCATTCATTAAAAAGTAAGTCATAGACACTTCCAAAAGAAATTCGTACAGTACTGACTCTTTGAAGTAAGAATTGAATTGCATACAGCATTAATTATTATTTCTTACCTGTACATTTCAAAGAAAGACAATTCATGTCTTTACGGAGAGAAAGACAACTTTGCGAATTTTAGAATTCATTCTATGGAATGTTAATTTGCGATGTATTTTATTGTCTTCGCAAGTTTTACCTCGAACTAAAAGAAACAGAATGACATTTTTTAAATAAAATGAGTTCTGATGACACTGAATTTAACTGTACTAACTGAACTGGCCAGAAGACCTTAATTTATGTGAGTAATAAAAGAGTGGAAAGGCAAAACAAATAAAAAAGGAGGTGGAAATAAATAACGAAGGAAATGAAGAAATGTGAATAGCAAGAAGACAGAAAGATATCCAAGCAAAAATGGTTCATTCAACTTACTTCGCCATCTTGAAACTTCCGACACTAGAGACGAAAACGTTTCCGCCAGCTTCGCTACGTGTATACAAAAACTCGCTCGCTGTTATTTTGCAGGGACAATTGCTGTCAAATGATTTTCTCCGACTTTCAGTCGATATAATCGATGTCCTGCAGCAATCGATAAACGCGTCCGCCATGCGCAGCTTCGCCGGGACATTTGCTTGCAGCTTGCGGCTTGCGAACGCCTTTCCAGGAAATGTCGGCCCAGCACGTCAGCACCCAGTGATACCAACGCAGCGCTTCTACCAACCAAATATATATGTTTCAATTTCTGGAATAGGCACAATCTTGCACTGCAGAAAATGATTATTATTTTGTACGTCTGACAGCTGTTTTCTGGAATAAAACGAAAAAATAATACTTTCAATATTCGTCACTAATAATTCGTAAAAAATTCACATTTTTAAAAAAAAATAACAAATCAAATTTTGTAATATTATTATAAAAAAACGAATACAAACTATTCGCTATAATGATAATAACGGAAACAAATTTCAATGTACGCCTGATAGTTTTAAGCAATCACAAATATTTAGGTTTTTTTTCACGACTTGCAAATACAAGTGGTTTCGAATTTCATATTAAGTATTTTTAATTTCTTGTTTTTCGTTTAAATGATAATAGCTATTAATCAGTTATTTCTTTCACTTGCAGAATAACTATCCAAACATTTAATAAAACAAATAAATAAACAGCTGTATATTTTATATAATTGAATTCATAAGCGCCACAAAGAAAGCCTCTATGTCCCTTTGTCTACGAACACTTGCCGTCACCATTTCGAGAGCTCCGTGAACGTTTTTTCTTTTTCACCACTTCTCTAAACTTTCGATGGAATTCAAACTTATCACTCACAATTCGGCAGAAACTTAGGAATCAAATAGCAGAACAACACGAACCGTCAAATAATGCCGTACTGTAACATATTGATAAAAAAATGCACACGTAAGATAAGTTGCTATAATTGTAATAATGTAAACCAGTTATTAACGTATGCCACATACTTTTTGCACTCATAAACTTGTTTTTTGATTCAGCACCAGCACAAATGTATCAGAAAAATGCGGAGGCGTCATGCAAACTTACTTTAGCATCTTGAAACTTCGATGATAGAGACGAAAATGTTTTCTCCAGCTGTGGAACGTTTCACACAAAACACGCTCGTTATTTTGCAGAAGCTTCTTTAATAATCTTTACCAACTTTCGAACACACTGACCACACTTAATGCAATGTTCAAAATCGCGTTTAGCACAGACTAAGCCCTAGGACATTTGATCACAGCGGAACGCACATCCAGGATATGTCGTCCTGACGCGTCGTCACTCAGTGATACCAAATGACCGGTGCTACCAACCGAAGATAACTAAATTAAGTTTCTCGAGCGTGTATCGCCAGAAATGAACAACTATTTTCTAGTCACTTTTCGCGAATAAATGAGACAAATAAAATTTACAATTTTTATTATTGATCTCACAAATAATAATCTTTTATATTAATCTTTAATAGATTGCTCCTGAAATTACTAATTGTTTGCACACTAGTTTCATTTGTTTGTAAATGATAAATTGAATGATATAAATTTAATAAGAATTTTAACTTCAATTATTTGTTATAATTGTAGTAATGTACGCAAGCTGTAATGCATATTCTGCTTTTTTTTAGCCGACACATTTTTTCTTCGTAACTTTCTACGAATTGCCCGATGCTACCAAAAGATCGGCGCTACCAACCTAGCGTTAATTGAATGAAATTAACGAAAATTAAATGAAACTTCACTGCCTGTAATGGGTACAATGAGACAAACAATTAATTCTTTCTATGATTGATAAAAATACTCTAAGAAGTTAAAGATAAATAATTTTAATATTTACCATTGTCACTACCGGTTTTTTCCAGAAATTACTAATAGTTTTACTAAAGTTTTTTTCTGCACATAAAAACAAAATTGAAAAAATTGCAAAAATATATATTTTGGTATATTTGTGAAAATTATTAATGAACGTGTAGTTTTTAGCATTCAAAAATTTTTTTTTCACAACTCGTTTCAACTCGTATTACATGCCGAGTATTTTTTCCTTTTGTGTTTGTGGTTTAAAACATATTCATGTTAATAATAACTAATAATCACAAATTTCGTTTCACTCAGATTAAACTGTAAATGTTATATACGACAGAATTCATAAAGGCAGAAAAGAATGCCACAAACTTCCTCATTCTAAAGGAACGTCTGAGCCGTCGCCATTTCGAGGTCTAACAATTATTCTTTCTTTTTCAGCGTGTTCTTCCATTCCGCTTTACACAGTTGCGGTATTCAAAATCACGTTTCCACGACACTTTTCCGAGAATTTTAATGATTAAATCATAGCACCACCACACGAACCATGAAATAAGCAGATGTCAAAATAGACTCGTACGTTTTCAAACGCCGACAAAATGAGTCTTATTGGAAAGATTTCCGGACAAATCCGACATTAAAAATATTCACGTGACACACAAAAATTACAGAAATATAATAGCACCATTCAACGCACGTTTTCTTTACTTACTTGAGTTTATTCTTAAAAACACAACGGAACGACATTTTTACACGTCTTGAACCTCCGGCCGTCCGTGTGAAGAGGGAGCTTCAAGCATCGCGTCAAGGAAAGTGCGCAGCCCGAGCGCCCCTAGTAGTGCAACGAGAAAGCCGAATATCAATCTGGTGCTTCAAACTCGCACCTCATTGGAGGCGTCATTGGCGGCGCGTCATACGAACGGGTTCTGCGGGTTTCTTCGATCATCGTAACAATGATTATATATACACACACACACACACACACACACACACACACACACATATATATATATATATATATATATATATATATATATTATATATATATATATATCATATACATGTGTGTGTGTGTGTGTGTTGCTCATAGACGCCAAAATTACTCGACCGATTTTGCAGATATTGTAGCACTTTGTTTTTATTAGTAATGGGACTGTTAGGATTAAAGAGTGATATGAAGTAATAGGGCATGTCGGGGGGGGGATTTATTCGGTGTGATTTATTTTTTTATGACGACTCCAGCGTCCCTTGACTTTACGCAACCCGCCGCACAGTCAAGGATGATGCGCGTGTTCACTGCATACAAGTATTCTGCCCCTGCAATTTGCCAGACGTATTGCTTGAATCTTGAACAAGTACATCAAATTTCTCCAAGATAGTGTCCGAACGTTTGCACAAATTTGAGGGAGAGGTTTAAACAAGGGTATAATTCACAATCAGGACATAGAACAAACTCACACTTGTGAGAAAGTCTGTCACATATTAGAAGTTTTGCTCAGCGCAGCGTAAAACGGGTTAAACAATAAAGTGACCAGTAGTGTATGATGTGCAATACACTACAATAGAGAATCATTGCCGGATCTAGTAGTTTACAATAATCATCGAAATCTACAGTTCTACAATCTAAAAGAAGGATGTAGAGACAAAGAAAGTAAAACCGTGCAAATCACGAAGAATGGGTGCAGGAAGTTGAGAACCGACACACGCAGTTCAGGCGCATGCACCGTGCAGTACAGCGATTAGCTAGATAAACGTTTGAAGACCAGGAGAGAAATGTAAACTGCGTCAAACTTACAATGAAATCTAATGAAACTTCAAAATTAGATAAATTATCAATTTCATTCCTAATTTGCGAATTCCCTGTACCATGACAATTATGTTATTCCATTCGGATAGCAGCACCGAAAGAAATGAATGCGCTTTAAAAACTATTGTATGGTTCATTTCAACGACAGTTGCTTCTAGGACGCTTGGAGCCTCTGATTCGTAAGTGTCTATGTTGAGGTCTTCACCTTGCCATCCATGAGCGGAAGATTTTCTGGCTATTTCGCTCCCAGTGGAATACATGTCCCATCATCTCTCAAAAGGATACTATTGGGAAATCCTACTTTATATTTCACTTTACATTTCAGTTGAGTGCGTGTTCCAGTGGGTCCCAATCTCCTCGTTATTTGTTCGTTTTCCCGTCAAATTTCACCTGCCCATTGTCTTTTTGTTTTTCTTCCTTGCTATATGTTGCAAGGGTGGAGTAATTGATTTTCAAAAGGCACTTGGTCGACGGTTGATGTTCTTGCAGAGAGTTTGGACTTACGAAAGTGTAATTGAATTTCCAAATTCAATTTTTTCTGTGCTTTGAAATAAATTTTGAGGGTAAGAGTATCTTTATGATGTCAGATGAGATACCTGCGTAAGCTTGATTCATGGATAATGATTGAAAATAGATCATGAATATCTTAAGACAATGTTTTGGTAAGATACATTTTTGAAAGTAGGAACTCGGACATTTTTAGTTCGTATGATACACTTGCGGATGTAGATTGTGTGCCGATCGTAATACTAGCAGTGATGCAGACCACAATTCAGAATATGCAAGTTGTTCTCAGGAGGACGTAGGTAATAAAACATTTCTCCAGGTATTCGTTGAACTGACGAAGTAATTCTATTTGTTACATGACGTTGTTTAGCTGCAAATCGTCCAACAGTATTTTTCTGCAAAGTGCTGGACAGCTCAGCAAGTGAATTAAGATACCTTTCCTTGCTTATTTAATTCTCAGAGCATTACGCAATGAGGAGGTGGCAGAATCGCGACCCAAACGTCGGTACCTTCGCCATGGACGCGGCGTCACCCGGACAGCCGATTAAATACTCACTCCGGCCGCGGAAACTCGCGCTCTCGCGTTTTCTAGCTTAACAGTATAAAATCGTATACATATTTATCCATAACCGAGTGGACAAATCAATGCTTGACAGTTTTACAAAGGAAATGTCCAATTAGAAAATGAAGAATTATTGAAACTGACCATGGAGAAATTATAATGCTTCTCGAAATATTTCTAGCTATGTCAGTTAACAATGTTGTAAGTTTTCACATAATTGGACAGTAAATATTTCACTAGGTGACGGAGCAAGGAAATATCTTCGAACAAGTGCCAACTCATTTCGTCAAAGTTATACTTTAATCAATCAAAAATAAAATAATGCTTTCAAAATATATTATATTCACCAAGTGATGTCGTGCGTGATACTAACATTTCCAAACGTTAACAGCAGAGAACCCGTTTCAGAGCATTGACGAATGAGTGAGGAAATTAAAAGATCGATCCAGTCTCAAGAAGCATTTGTCTGTAAAGCCAGCCAAACGGTTATAAGAATGTGGGAGCTACGTGACTCAAATACTGGATAGTAAGTGTACGCTCCGGACTTTCAAAATACGCGCGACAGCAATTCTAGCAGCGGACCGTAGGGGGCAGCATTGTTATACTGCGACGAGGCGACCAACCTAAAGCTGCTATCTCGCCGTCCGTCCTCCCCAATGGCTGGCGGCGCCTTTAAACCCGGCGACTTTACCTAGCAGAGGCAGTCGCAGTCATATGTCTCAGCCTACCGTCATATCGCGTCACAAGCCTGGAGTGACAATGCTAGTCTAGTGGTGCGAAATTGATTATAAAACATCGACGTTAGCAAACATGGATGTTCAAAATTCAAATATCAATGTTCAAAATTAAAATATTGGTGTTCAAAATACATTCACTAAAAACCATCGACGTTTTTCAACATCGGTGTTTTTCGACTGGATTAGTAACCTCTAAAATTAAATTCGTGTGCATTAAAATTCAATTGACAGTGTTCATGTTTATCAATTCGCCGAATAAGGGCGCGAGAAGAAGGGTCAGATTCTACGCCCTTAGCGTATTTGTTGACCAAATCTCAATGTGCGCAATGAATATGATGCAAGAGGAAATGTAAGGGCATGCAGGTCATCTCCGGCGAGAGAGTTTGGTCGATGAAGATAGTGCAAACAGATAATGCAAAACCTTTGGTTCCAACACATAAATAACAGTGTTACTATCAGTTATTTCATATTCCGACATTTACAGTATGGTGATCATGGGAGTTTTTCATTCAGAAACAAAACATCAGAAAAGAAGACACATCGTACACAGAACATCGATGTTAAAAATCATCGGCATTAATATATCGATGTTTCTACAAAAACATCGATGTTTTGAAAACAACGACATCGACGTCGTATTCCTACGCTACTCTGCATGGAGGTCTCACCCTCACCGAGAGTGAAGGCGGTGTTGATTGATTGATTGAATTTGCCTTATTTTACGTGGCGAGACTCGGGCCATCAGGCCCGCTCTTCCGTCTGACCACGCAAATTTCGCTACGCTCCTTTCACCAACAAGGAGAGAAAGGAGGTATTACTTGGGCGAGAAACAGGCGATTTGAATTTAGCTCAGAGGCGTCATTTAGGCTTGAGGATCTTTTACATGCAAGTAAATCTACGAACATGGGACAGCCGGCTTTACTTCCCCTCCGAAGGAAGGCGTACGAAGGATTTTTTCGCCCTTAAAAATCCACGGCTTCGATCGGGTTTGAATCCGCCAACTTGGGTACAACAGTCCAGTACGCTAACCGTTACACCACCGCCGCCGCCGCCGCCGGTGTTCATCCCCAGGCAGCTAGAAGTGCACCCTGAACCGACAGCCACGAACTTATTTAAAGATTATATAAAGATTTAGACTTGATCAGATTTAGACCAGCATAACAAGACAAATTTGTACGTTTTTCGTATGTGGCCGCGCTTCACGCGGGCCCATTATATTTTTATATTGTGTTAACTAGATGTGTCTTCACGAACTGATTTCGTTCTCATTTACAAAAACACAACAGAAAGTATTTATAGAAAATCCTTAATGCACATCGTGCGATTCCTTAGGTTTCAACTTGATTTGCAAAGGTTCTCTAATGAAATAAACCTTTTTTTAGAGTACACAGTAAGACATTTCAGTACTATTGAAACGCATGTGCCCTACATTCCAATTTCATTCGGTCATATGTGCCCAAGTCCTCATTCGAAAAGTTCTGAAATACAAAATTAATTTTGAATGAACATTACGTCAAAATGAAATTTCTCGGTTCGATGTTTAAGATACGGGATGATCCATTCCTTTCCAGTTAACTGTATAGTATTTACTAAGAAGACACCATTACAACCAAAGTGATTATACAATTCAAATTACAAAATTATATTGTTATAGAGATTGCAGTTGCAATTACATTTTTACTTTCTCGCCCTTACTTCGCAAGAATAGAAAGTATTGCTATAATGCTCTGGTAAACGGCGAGTTTGTGGCAGAAAAACCCTCTTTGCCGGGCCCTAGTAACGAAACAGTGGATAAATCTTTTCTTACAGTAAATTACTCCCTCTAACATGTTGTGTAGTCAGATCCCATGTTTTGTCCTTGATATCGAAAATGTATTAACGGCACAACCTATATCAATCTGTTCATCCATCCATCTGTCTGTTTATGTCTGTCTACCCTACGGTCTTAAGTCAAGGCTAGCACCTAATCAATTTAGCCGATTTCCTCGAAAATTGATATACCCGAATTGATTTAAATGAACTCATCATCCCCAGAATTCGAAACGGATATTTTGATTTTGGAGGGTATTGTACATGAAGTCGTAACAAAATTTTCTCTAAAATGGCTCCAATGTTACCATGACCGCGGATAGCGTGAAGAATGGTTAAGAAAGTGGTACAGGTCTCACTTTCGTCAAAATCCCTGATTTTTCAAATATTGCAAAAGTGCCTTTATACAACCAAAATTTGCTTGGTGCCTTGTTACAACAATAATTTTAAAGATGAGTTTCCCCCTGAAATCTGTTCTTTATAAACACATAAAGATATGAGATTTCTGTGAAATGTTTGGTGAAATATAGGCATTTCAAAAAATTCAAAACTTATATTCTCAAGAAGAGCTCCAATTTTTTTCTTTACACTTTCTCTTCGTACGGAATGGTTGCTTTGGGAGTTTCGAACGGATATTTTGTCCGTTGAGAATTTTTTTTACATGAATCGGGCATTTACCTTTTTATGCCTTTGCCCGAGTTCGTCCCATACGGCGTTTTGTGGCGAAGTGGTATGAGTGCCAGGCACGTTATTTATGAGAATATGAGTTCGAGTTTCGGACCGGAAAAAATATTTGCTGCATCAAAACACTTTTGCTTGTTTATGTTGTAGTATTATTATGCAGAGCATTTAGAAACAATGCGAGAAGGTACGTGCTTGGTATCACCATTAATTTTAGAGGAATGCTCGTTTTTAGTGTCATTAAATGTTCTCTTACCGCTATTTGCTGAACTGTCCGCGTAATTCTGTACGTTAGCAGTTTGCTGTGTACTGACCTTTGAACAGCCTCTTGCCGTTAGTTCCTGAATTACTGGATTTTATGTTTCCTGGATTCCTGCATGAGGTGGATGTTGATTGACAGTAGCATATTATAGAATAATGTTGCCTTGTTGATCAGCTCCGCGTTGATGTTCATCATGGGATGGCGGTGTTGTGTTGAATGTGGTGTCCCTGACGTAGTCTGTATTATACAGAGCGGCCGTGGCCCAGGGTATGATTTGCCCGAGGCGAGGCCTGCTGGGTACTGGTTCAGTGGCGGTAGTTGAAGAATTTAGTGCTGCAATTGGTAGCACCAATATTTGTCACTCGAGTTGCTAAAAGTAGGTTAACTTAAACTTTGGTTAAGATAAACCAGCCGTAACGGCACACATTCCACACTGTTCAGAATAGAGCTGAGCGCGTTGTGAATTAGGGCCCTGTAACTCCCATATAACGTGGTGGGGACCATTCCAGTAGCGCGCTCTAGAGCATCACCTTCTTTCACGAACTGCTACCAACATTATTTAAAACGGGCGTGGGTTCTCGGGACGCGAACACACGCGCTTGATACAAAAGATCGCGCCGCTGTTCGCGCTACAGTTTCTTTCATGCGTCTATTATTATGAATAAATGAATTTTAGAAGATAAACACGTAGTATTTAACTTCTCTGTAATTTATTTCCGAAATCGCTCTTAGTCAAAGTGTATTCGTATTTCTTGACCAATTTTTATGTGCGAAAATTGGCGAGCCTTGACAGCAGCTGTATCCGGCGACACCAGCGCATACTACAGTAGCTACCTCTAGCTTTGACTCCAATTTTGATGGAGAGTTGCGGGGCCCTGATGTGAACTGCGCGATGTGGACTCCGCGATGGCTCGGAGCGAACTTCGCAAAATAAGACGTGTGCCGTATTTTAAGCGCCTTTTACCTTATCGTACTAACTTACCTTATTGGTAACATCCGAGAAAACATTCAACCAAAAAATTTGGAGCCAGACGTGCGCATATTATCTTCTCTCTCATATGTCACATACAGTTTTTACTGTTTTTTACTAAATAAATCTAATCTAATTTTGAGTAAATAATTATTATAAATAGACTATACTGAGGGCAAACTTACGTAAAACTACTCATGTTATCGAAATATTGTTCCTGGCCTTATTTAGGAACCTTTGAGAAACCAATTACATTAAGAAACATTGACGAACAGATTGGTACAAAATTTATCGAATTAGTTTTCTATTTTCATTGGTCTGAGCTAATTATTCTGACTTACCCATCCTCTTGCCAGCTGACATCTATTGCAGCTCAAAGTACATTTTTTTGTAATTTTCTTAATTTTTCGGTTTTCTAATAGTAGAACCAAATTATTATTTCAAATATATTAAAGAAGAGTAAAGCATCGTCTTAAATAAAAATTTTTATTGAAAAATTTGGAGCTGCTTTTATGCAAAATTTGAACCCTTTTTCGCATAAAACTACTGAGAGTTCGAAAAACTTCATCTAGAGTCATTTCAAGCACTGTTCGTTTCAAACGCTATAGTATTTAGAAACCGCTGGAAATGTGCATGCTAAAGACGTGGATGATGTTTAATAAATTACATTTGTGTATTTTTTTTAGAAAAAACAAAACAAAATAATACAGCAAAGTAAACTTTATTTAATAAAAACAGTGAAATTAGCACTATCCATTGGAAAAGTTTGAAGAAAAAATTTCGACGTATTTTTTAGAAAATGACGTTTGAACGTTTGCGAAAATGCGGAGTGTTTAGCTAATTTTCACAGAAAACTGTTGAGATTTCGAAAAACTTTGTGAGAAAATATAGATAGCACATGTACTCATAAATACAAAAATATGAACAAATTGCTGCCAATGTGACGAAGTGAGAGACAAGTCAAAATATTAGTTTTGTAAATTTTGAAAAAAAATAAGTCTAGTAAAATAGAATTTATGCCATCTTATAGAGTACATTTAACACTATCCCTACCAAAAGTTAAAAGGAAAAATTTGAATTAGTTTTTAGAGATTTTTTGTTGTAATTTTTAAAAATGGCAAATATGGCACGCAACTTGCACAAAAACTACTAAGATTTTCAAATAAATATACATGTCCTTAATGAAAGAATTAATTATGAACAACAAATTTCATCTGAAAGAAAAAGCTCTAGCTTTAGTTTTGTAGTTCAAACCCTTCACCCGGCATGCTCTTCACCTGAACCTTGTCAGAAAACATGTATTGAATTGAATTGAATTTGCCTTATTTTACGTGGCGAGACTCGGGCCATCAGGCCCGCTCTTGAGTCTGACCACGCAAATTTCGCTACGCTCCTTTCACCAACTAGTGGAGAAAGGAGGCATTTCTTGGACGAGAAACAGGCGATTTGTATTTATCTCAGAGGCGCCATTTAGTCTTGAGGATCTTTTACATGCAAGTAAATCTACGAACATGGGACAGCCGGCTTTACTTCCCCTCCGAAGGACGGCATACGAAGGATTTATTCGCCCTTAAAAATCCACGGCTTCGATCGGGTTTGAACTCGCCAACATGTACTCAGTAGCGAGCTTACAAAACCCATCCTTTCACAGCCATGGCAGTGTCCTGCGCAACACCCATCCCAGCCCACATCTCCTAGTTCTCCTACATCCTCCGTGACCTCTTTGGATCCAATTACTTTATCCCCCGAACCAAAACCTTGCCCTACCTCTCCCATTATTGATTTATCTACATTTGTCGCCCCTCTTTCCTCATCTCCTACCACTGCCGTGGTTCGATACTTCCTTCGACCACGTACTCGAAGTAAAAATGAGATAAATAAATAGCAACTACTGTTAAATGAAACAGATAAACATACGTGTAGGTACATGCAAAAAATTCAAATAATGCATCACAATGTGCAATCTCTTTGAAAGATAATTGAATTTATCGAGACAGCATTACAGTGTGATCTAGGTCAAATATATGTTTTTTTGCTTTACTGAACAATAATTGTCTCATAATGATCTAAATACACTTCAAATTCCTAGTTTTTAAAGGTAAAAAGGCAGGATCGTATTGTAGAGCGAGGGAATCAAATAAGGGCCCAGCTTAGAGAGGTTCGTGTGTATACGTAAGAAATGATATTGAATCTATCTTCTTGTCAGACTTCAATTTGTATGCAGTCGAAAACGTTTTTGAAATAACAGTCGTGCATCTTACTACGCTCAAAACTATCTTACTTTGCATCTACAAACCTCCAGCAAAGCGAACTTTAGATAATTTAATTTTCTTAGAACATCTAGAGATAACCCTGAACAAAATTATTCATCTATCTTTTAAATCCATTGTTATATGTGTAGATTTCAATATTTATATTCTGAGCGAATTCCACGAAAAAGAGCAGTTTCACAATTTACTGCATTCTTTTAATTTAGATATTACAGCGAAAGTACCTACACGGAATACATTTACATCACAAAAAGCAATAGATCAAATTATAATTAACAAAACCACAACTAGATATGAAATAAGAACTACTAATCTAGGTTACAGTGATAATGATGCACAAATTCTTACATTTACTAATAACATGAACACTGACACAAATTATACACGCATGTGCAGAGCATTCACTAAAATTAACATCAAATTATTTACGGAGTACTTGCTGAAGAAATCATGGGACACAGTTTATAATGCTGTTGACAATAATGAAAAAAATTAGTTGTACAAAAACACCGAACAATATTAAAATGTTTGAAGTTTTCAAAAATTCGGAGTTAAAGCGGAAAATTGTATCTATCCCACCTTTATAAGTGTACTTTCCTTTATTCTTACAACAAATTTAGATCCCTTTTTTGGGTAAATTTTGAAAATGTCGCGTGGGGGTATATAAAGTACCACCAAAGTTTAAAGAAAGCTATTCAAAATCGCAGCGCCTCGAGACGAGACAGATCGACCGGGAAATATCCATTTTGGAAGAAATCGTACGTTTGGTTAAGCGCTAGTGATGTTCAGAGACGGATAGACGAACAGACGGACGCACGCTTTGAAAAAAAACATTTTCTCGATGCCATGGGACCTCAAAACGTTTATTTCCGTGGAAATTTCGAAATCAATTTTCCGTACTTACTTTCTCTACGTTTATGAGAAAGTAAAAACATCCCTATCGTCAATATTAAAGTTTTACGGAGACGCCTAAAAAAGTTAGTAATTTTGATAATTTCAAAAAATCATATATTTGAACGAAAATTATACCAGCGCCATTTTGAACATTCTTTTCAGGAACAAATTTTAATAAAAATTGTTTAAGATATTTTTGAGAACTTTATAAAAATGTGGAGACTTTATGGATAGTACACCCCCCAAAAAAATCTGTTTCAACCTCGCAGTCGTTTGAGTTTGTCTAGATCGATTGTGAAATATCAATTTTGGAAAAAAAAGTAGAACGAGTTGGGCACTACCGTTGACCGCAAACGAGCAGTCAGACAATTTTCAAAAATGAAGAGATTTTGCCGAAAATGAAATGTTTTAAAAGGCATTTCCTTTTCTCGAGGTAAAAGTTTAAAGGAAAAAATGTTGGAGATATTTTTGAGAATAATTTTATAAATAACATTAATTTCAAGTAAAATTTATGCGGAAACATATTTTCAAACAAATGTATATAACTTCATTTTAAGTTCTATTTTTTTAAAACAAATTTAACTTAAGCAATATCTTCTTATCAATATTGTACCGTTGAAATCTTAATTTCTTGCAATTTTTTAAATTGCAGAGTTCGCCGAAATCGGGACTTTCGGGACCATCGCCGCTCCATCATTAGAACTAGCTGACTTCTGTAATACATAAATGTCTCTATTTTTACCTAATAATATTGAGATTTACTTATTTACTAATTGACTTTATTCGGTTTGTCTTTTAATATTTCCCTCCCATAATTCTATTTAATAATACTCTAGTAGTAGCATCATTGAACTGTATTCATACATTCTTGTACATGTATTTCCCTCGTAACCACGATCCTCTACATCCATGTAAATTATTTAGTGTGTATCACGATCCGTATCGATAGCAATAATGTATCAGTAAAAATAACGTTTTTATGCACTTTGCCACAATTTTGCTTTATCCATATTGGTTCAAAATTTTACCAAAAGCCATCAGTTGTCACGGAGAAAGAGCCAAGTCGTGTTCCGAGTTACGGTAATCTAGAAGACGTTCTGAACAAAACCCAGCCAAGATAGTATCAGCAGAGCACAATCCAGTGGCTGAAACGTAGGTCGTAACGACGTAATTCAATTTGTATTAGTACTTAGTATTATTACTTGTTCCATGCGTTTTTCTTGTGTGGATATGCTAACTTAACGTAAACTTAGCGTACACACCTTTAGTGTTGAATATTTTGATGTTGTACATCAGTAGAAAATTTTGAAATTTGGGTATAAATTAGTTCACAATTCGAACTTAATTCTGGTATATTCAGGTTTTTTTTAGTTTCATGCGTTTTTTTTGTGTGGGTATTCTAACTTAATGTTAAGTTAGCGTACCCACCTGTAGTGTTGAATATTTTGAGGTTGTGCATCGGTAGAACATTTGTTAAATTTGAGTATAAATTAGTCCTTAATTACAACAAAATTCTGGGAAACTGTTTCAATTTTGTGAAAGTGGGTATGCTAACTTGCCGGACATCCTCACGATGCCCCAGCGCCTTGCAGGTCAGCTGCGCTCCGATGCACAGCTCCTTCGGCGGCCGACGCCCTCCTGCTCCTAAAGCCTGTTTTACACGGTCATTTTTGCATCCTTTTTTTCATTTTTCTGTACAGTAAATGGATAGAAAAAGGACATTCGTTTCCACGCAGTATGTTTCGGTGCCGAAACTGGGTGAGAGTTTTACACGGTCATTTCTGTCTTTGTACGTAATCATGAAGAAAATACTTGCTCCGGACGCCGCATATAGCGCTGAAGTTCAAACATTTGAACATCGCATCTGTGGTAACAAATTAAGTTAGGTTAGGTTAGGACTGAGCTCGGATGCGACAATATTAGAATACAGTGCAGAATTTATTTCTCTCTACATAACCACTTCACATTGCAATTCAATACATCAGAACGCTCTCAGGCTACTACAAAATGATCATATCGCTCCACACGCATAACAAACTAGAGAAACTCCCGTAAAGTGCCGCCAGGAGCGCGGTAGTCAAACTGGATGAAATCTGTACCGAAAAATTAACCATGCGTCATTTTTTCGTACAAATTACATCCTTCCTGGCCTGTATCTTTTCTGTACCGGCGAAAAATGATAAAAAAATGATCGCGTAAAACAGGCTTAAGAGTCCTCTAGCGGGGGATGTGCTGGAACTTGGGCTGCTCTTGCGCTTGGGCCGCTAGAACGAATCTCAGTCCCAGTGAAAGCCGAGCAGCTCCACAGTGTACCTGGCTGTGCCAAAATCAAATAATTTCCTAATTTTTATAACAGAAAAGTACAGTAGGATATTACAAGACGCTACTGCATCTTACCTAACTTGTTTGTCTTGCAATTTACCAAAAATAATCTCTAATTTTCATACAATGTTTACGGGACTCTCCTCTAATTATTCTAAACCATTGAAAGACAAATGAATATAAACTAGGGATATGCGAGGCAATCACTAGCCAGACAGTTCGATCAGAGATCAGTTTTTTTTATAATATCTTCTGAACGGACTAGGCGCTGTGTTGTTCACAGACGGACGTGAGATTTGCCATCAAGCAGTTTTGCAGTATCAAGGACCCACAAAACGCGGATTCTGACTACACAATATTAGAGTGAATAACTTACGACACGTAGAATAAAGATTTGTACTCTTTTTCCATATCAGGAATCAACAATACGGGATTTTCGGACTAGAAATTGCCACTTTCCGATGCAAAATTACAATAATTGTTCTCTACTACGTACTTACGTAGTTAACGAGAATGTATCAGTTAAAAAAAAAAGATTTACGTAATGCTGAAGTCAGTTTATCTTATTGTGATATACTCATTTATTCAGAATCTGCGTACTAATAAAAAGTTAATTTAGTAAAAATTTTAAACCAACATTATTCATCGAGTTATTTCAAGAAAATGATTAATTTTTATTAACGTACAGACATAAGACCAGTAACAAATGTCGGTAAGGAACTGACAACTTGTGACCAAAGACAGGTGTTTTAATATTTTTAGGGCAAATGTACCCATAATATGATTTCAAACAATACGCCAGTAATGTAATCCCACAGGAAACAGCCGTACCATTATCTATTGAATTTATGATGGAAGTTGATCACTAAGATGATGAAATAGTACATTATATTGTATTTACTTTCCGATTTCGGGAATTTCAATGTGAAACAAAATACGAGTAGTTTTTTGTCTCAAGCGAAATACGATACAAGGAATGAACAATGTCACGCCCCGATCACGTGAAAGGAAGACATGTACATCACTTCGGCGCGTGGCTTCGTCCTCCCCCCCCCCTGCCTCTAATTGAAAGCGGCAGCTCTCCTGCGGCAACAGGCAGTATTTGTCGGAGGCCTCCTGCGTGCAGTCGCAGCCGGGTGGCGGGCGACCAGCAAAGCAAAATGCACGGAATGAGGATGGCCGAGATTGTGCAGATCCTCGACCGCGAGGACCGCTGCGTGCGGGTGGCTCTCCTCATTTTCGCCGTCATCCAAATGCTGCTGCTGTCGGCGCTGCTGCTCCCGGAGGACCCGGTCATATTGGAGATTCAACCTCTTCCCGGTTCTGCTAAAAAGGTGCATCCAGCTTTAACAACTGCAGATCCAGCTCCACAAAATGTGAAGTACGCAAATCATATTTTCCCGACAGATGGTATCGCGACTAATTCTACACTTAGCACAACTGAAAACGAAGGTATGGATTGCGCCTATATTGTTACAATTTCATGCCTTAACGTAGATAGCGCCGCAGTGATTTTTGCTCTACTCTCTTACTAGATCGCGTTGCAGCTGAGCCAACCAATACTAGCAATATTACCATTGGAGAAGAGGTTTACGATCTCGCTGGCGCAGTTATTAATTCACGCGTCTCACAGGAAGTGCTGCCCAAGCAGTACGATCAACCAGCTGCTTCTGGAGTTGGAAAGAGCCCTTCGGATATGGCAACGACGATTAACAGTACAGAAGAGTACGAGTTTGTTCCTTTTCCAGGTTCCACCAGAGCTGCAAAGCAAACGCAGCCACCCAACAACGCAATAAGTCGTTTTGGTAAGATTCCATTCAGAAACAATTTTTGAGGTGTTTTCTCAATTTCTTTGTTTATATATTATTCTAAAAGAGTATTTATTTGTATTTCTTAATTAAAATTGTTTAGAGTGTTCGTAACCACGACTGGAAACCGAATCTGAACGAGCACTTATGTTGCAATTGAATTCGTGAACGGAAAAACAGTACTAGACCAAAATTGGTAATTTTCGTTGTTGTTTTGTTTACAGAAATTAGTGCAATAGGCAAGAAACTACATCTTGAAAATGAAAACAGTTCAAAATGAGGTCGTTTGACTTGATATCAAGCAGATCCTTCTCTTTGATAAGAGAAAGAAGAGTATCTGTCCTCGAGATGTACTGCTCTTTCACTTAGCGACTCAGCTGCTTGCAGCGGATGGACCACTTTTGTTGATTGTCAGTCGTACGGGGCTGACGTAACTTATTTGTTTTGTTACTGATATAGAGTGTGCCTGTAATGACCCGAAGGGAGAAAGGCGAGAGGAATAGTAAGCAAAGATCAGTAATTTTGTTATTTTGGGTTGAAAGAATGTGTTCAGAGACACGTTTGTTAACAATCATTCAGGATCGTAATTAGAATATTACAAATTCAGGTTCAACGGCTGATAGGAATTCTATTTCCTGGTGTGCCTTCAAAAGATGGAAGAGGAAAGCAAAACAGCAGATCACATGCTAACAAGTGTAAAAATTATATAAATGTAAAAGACCACACATAATCACGCCGATAATTGCGAAATACTCATCACAACGATAATTGCGAAATACTCATCAGAGTCCATGAAATTTGTGCTGAGTGAATTGAACCTCAAAATACAGCCTGTTCACAAAAAAATCTTGAATAGGAAGGGATTTCTAAGTTTGTGGGTATTATACCTAGGGATGCGCTATCGGGTATTCAAATCAAACGTCAAAATTGGCACACTAGCACCCCTAGGGAAAGCAATGGCAAACTAACCGAGGTGTACGTGCCCATGAAAAGTCTCACAAGAAGGGGTTAGGGGCTTCTGGATACTAGCCTACGCACTATGAAGTGCATGGCAGTAAAAGAAGGAAGAGCTCTACTTAAAGTTTGAATTTGAAATTCGGACGACCCCAAGTTATTGTATTACAAGCATGCACTCTTATAACAATAAAACGAGGTATTTTTGTGGTACATTGTTATTTTGCATAAAATTGGATTGGTAAATCTTCGTTAAGATGAAAAAAGAACAGTTTTTGTTTAAAACCTAACACATTATTAATAAAATTTTTGACACAATTATTCCTCAGAACGTATTCGTATGACTTGGTACATCATTTCTGAAATATGAAAATTATTGAAATATCAATCTTTTTTTGTCAAGTATAATCAATCATATAACTAGAATGATCTCAGAATGAACCTTCTGGACTAGCATTCTTTTTCTACTCACCCATTTAATTAACGTCTGGTATTACCCAAGGACTGAGGTTCTGCTTGCATTTACTTTCTCGCTACGAAATAGAGAAAAAGTTACATAATCCTGAGCGAAAAAGTTGCAATTTACGGCAGAAAACTCTTATAATAGGGCCCTGGTCCGGAAAAAGTATATAAATCCAGTTGCTAAATTTAGAAAAAACCTCTTAACAAATGACGTTGCCTGAATCCGTGCTTTGTGGGTACTTAATGGCAAAACATTCAATAACGGCAAAACGTCTGTCTCTCTGTGTAAAGCACTAGCGGCTAAACCCTACAACCTCTTTTCTCGAAAATTGATATTCCCCAATCGATCTGGCTGATGTCGCTACCCCTTGAATTTGAAACCAGTATTTTAATTAATAATACTTTGCAAGAAGCCCCTCGGACAGTTTTAAAATTTTCAAAAAATGGCTCCTTTGATTTTGATTGAATTTTGTTGTTAGATAGTGTGAAGGACTTTTAAGAGAATGGTTCATTTCACATTTTCGTTAAAAACTTTGATTTTTCGAAAATTGCAAAAAAAAAATTTTTTTGGCGTTTTCCTACTACTACAATTATGAATATTGATACTTTTCTCCTTAATGAATTACGTTCCTTAGGGATAGATGTTGAAATAAGGTCATAATTTTTTTCAAAAATTTGAGTACCTTACGCGTAAAAGTACAGGCGAGAATGTACGATGTGATACGTCATTCATAAATTAAAATCTTTATGCACTCCCATATATCTCCTCACACAATAAATACTTTTCTATCAGACAGACTTTTGCGATTACCATTGACAATCACACACATCACTAGACAAAATTTATGTATGGTCCATAAAATGGAAACGCAAACTCAATGCCTAAAAATCTAATGCAAAAATCTTTACACTCAGACAAATTTGCATCTCCCCCCCCAATCAGTAATTCACTAATTCCTTGGACGACACCCAACCAAATTATAAAATGTCTAGTACTAAATCCTGATACGAAGCTACAATGGAAAGATTATATGAAAATGCAAAAACGCGACTAGCAAGTATAAAGATCCTCCATCTAAAACCACTCATTAGTTACAAAAGTAAAATCTCTTTAAATAATGCAATAATCCTATACAAACGATATCCTATCTATTATGATATATGCGTGTCCCATCTATTTAAATATCTCAAGAACCTGTTTAAACAAAATCCAAATCGTTCAAAATAAATAACTCAGAACAATTTCTTAATCCCCATGGTTCGTTTTAAATCTACAGTTGCACAAAGAATTAAATATCCCATACATAATTCCATTCATCACCAAGATTTCCAGCAAATTCTACTCATGCACCAACCAAAACGATCACCTATCCCATTTCAGCCTCACTCAAATCCCAGATTTCCGTACAAAAATTAAAAACAGGTTCCCAATTCAAGCTTTTTTGAATGAGTTGGAGAATACGTAAGGCGCTTCATGAGCTCCGTCTCCTGAGTAGTTAGCTTTAGAATTAAGTTCGTTTTTAGATTAACCTAACTCACAAAAAAATACATATCTAAAAGTACAATTATACTGATCTATGTAACTTGCAGTTCAAATAAAAAGAAAATGAAAGAATGTGATACATATCTGTATTATTATTATTATTATTATTATTATTATTATTATTATTATTATTATTATTATTATTAGCCAACTAAGATCCCTTAAGGGCAAGGACTAATCTGTATTATTAGTTTCCAATTCTCGCAGAAATAGAAAGAAAATTATGCAACCTCAAGACATGTTAGAGATGTCAGTTGTTTCGTACGATACACAGCAACAAGGACAAAATCTAAAATCAAAGAAACGATTTCAGTTTTCACTAAAAAATGCAAGTATTTAATTTTGAAATTGCGTCTATTGCCCGTAACGACTGAATTCTAATCCTCAATGTGCCACTGCTTTCAATAAGCTGATATCACTCGACAGCACGACTCCAATGAAAAGGCTGTCCACAATTAATTATTTCAATTCTTCTTACTACAACTGGGAACGCACACTCTTATATTTTGGTGTGTTAAGAACAAGTGTCTTGTACAGACACTAAACAGTGTTATTGAAATATATTCGTAAAAAGAGGTTTTGTTACAATATTTAATTTATTACGTGTTTTACGACGTATATTAATTATTCTTCTGAAGCAGTGTGCGTGTTACTTTCTGGAAAGCAATTTGAAGGGTTACGTTCAGCAGAAATTTTGCTGCAGAAAACATTACTACTTGTTTAAGAATAAGTTCAGTTTCCAACCTCCTCAAAAATACGGAGATTGACCCTGGATTAGCTTTTGGTGACAAACTGTAGTTTTTTTCCCTCCGTTTCCATAACATCACATACATGTTTCTGTAATTTTCGATGCTAAATAAATGGATAAATAATTTTTCAGATGAGAAAGCAACTACGGCAAATAAAGAGAAATCCATTACCTCTGCTGCACGTTTCGGCCAAGGCTGGAAGGACACGATCGCCGGCCGCTTCTTCAGGTACGACGTGGCGGGCGCGAAGGTCAATCGGCCCCAACCATCTGCAGCCAATGACCTTGGACAGCGCGAGGCGCTGCCGGCCATGAACGGACTCGCGTTGCTCCCGCTGTTGGACCGCCTCTATTGGGCTACCCAGCGCGGACGTGTTCGCACCGCCCACGTCGCCTCCGCCGCCGCCACTGCAGCTGTTCTGCAGGCACTAGCGCTTGCCTGCCCTGTTCTTCTGCTCCTTAAAGCCAAGTATTGGGGCTAACATCACGACAGAAACTGCGAGTAAGTGTGAATCATTTCAAACTCGTTCAACATTTTCCACTTTAAACATTTTCTTTAATCGCGGCACTTAATGAACTTACTAATTCTAAAACGGTGCTTGTAACAATTGTTTCAATTTGATCTCATGATTGTAAATATTTCAAGAAAATAATTAGAATGTAAGGTGCACGTAGTGCACATTTGGTAGTACCTGTGTTATCTGTATATGTGGAAAACTATGCAAACCGTTTTTGCACATCTGTAACCGAAAGTAAGGAGAATCTGACCTGAAATTTTGATCTCAAATTAGCAACCATAAAAAAGCAACATCGTCCTACAAATAATTGATAGCTTGTATTATTAAGAACTTTAAAATATTTTAATAAGTGTACGTTCTTCAAGGCATGTATATTAACTGAATCATTTTGGATACAAAGTCTTATAATTGATACTGACTTTCGTTTTATTTGCAGATACTAGCACTGGGACATCGAGGAACTATTGCTCCACTTCTTTGAGTTCATTAATGAATGTGATTAATTTGGAAAGTAATGATCTAATAAAGATAAATTCTGTTTTTGGAATGAAAACCGGTTAGAAACAATAAAAGTAACTAGTGTTTAGATAAATTTACGTTATTTTGACTCTCGTTTCATTCCAAACTCTCTAATGCTACCTTCTCTATATTCCTAACGTTGTCATTCCTCTATTCCTATCGTAGTTTCCTGCAAAATAATATGATATTTAGCCCACCTTACAGTTTCCATTTCAGTGATTTGAGTTATCTTCATTGCTACTGATACATATTCATATGGTGTCAGTATGAACAGCTCACTACAAAACATCTTCTTGAAAAAGATGTACGTTACTTAACATTTATAACATATTTCTAGATAACATCAAACAATGGAATTCCTTTGACAAGTTTAATTCCAAGTAAACTATTTTCTGCTATATAACTAACAATTAAATTTCATGTTGAGCACCAGAAACGAAAATATTACTTTAATAGCGATATTATTGCGTTAGCATATATATTCAATTGTATTCAAATTGCGACAGTCTAAAAGATGCTTACATATTGATACATCAAAGGAGAAACTAGCTGCTGTTTGGATAATCTGATGATACAATATTATTGCGAAAACAAAATCCTACATTTGCACCTTACGTCGTTGAGAGCGAAACTAAATCTCTTTTTGTGATATCATGAATTCTAGATAACGAAACTGAATCGTTAATAAAACACTTGGGAAGAAACTGAATTCCCATGACGATCTAGTTTCGTCCCTAAAACTAAGCTAAATTCCCAACCGCAGAAATGTTTCGTTCCAGAGGCAGTTTTTTTTATTTGTCAATATATTTCTTCTCCACAATATGGATTTTAGTTTCGTAGCATACTTTAGTTTTTATGCACAAAAAACTGTAACGAAATGCCTAATTTCTCTTAGTTTCGTTTCTGTTGCCATTCTTGATAACATCATACTACATCTAGCAATATCTCGTAACTATAAGTTCCACACATAATTAAACTGAGGCGGTCAGAATAATGACGGTAGATTCAAACTAAAGATCGTTTCGAGAAAAATTACTTTTCTCTTTTCGTTCACGTTCACTTTCTCTATGGACAAAGTTTATAAGGTGGAATTTGAGGGATTTGCAATGTAACAGTTCCTTTGATATTTCAACACATGGTAGGTATGTAGCAGGATGATACCGTCAATAGTTTACTATTCAATAACATGTGGGAATTTAAATACAATTTATATAGCAAAGCCAGTTCGTGAGCACTTTCCGAATGCTTCCAGGACCGAATATTATCTTATTAAATTTGTTTGTGAATGTGTTCACCATGTACTTAATAGTCTAAATATAGGAATATAGATACATATACTGAATAGAATTGAATAGAATTGTAGGATTTACCATTATTTACAAATTTAGTATTTAAATATTTATTTTAGTTATTATTATTATTTATATTATCTTAGAGCTTAGAAGTAAATAGTTGTGTAGCAGCTGATTTGTTTACAAATTTAGTATTTTATGTTCATTTTAGTTCTCATTATTTAGATTATCTTAGAGCTTTTCCCATACATTTTTATTGTTTCATGCTCACTAACTTTCAAATTGCTTGTAATAAAATATTAATGATTATTGTAAAGCAAGATCTTTCTGAAACTCAAGTTCAGAATTGCTGTGAAATATTACGAGTTTGAGTACTCCTTATCACCACCTTTCCCCATCTGAAAAAGGAAGCACTTTGCGCGTAAATTCACAATCTTATTTCAATTCCACATTGTGTTAAAACTGGGTGGTGTGTTCACAGACATCAGACGGACGTTTTTGAAAAAAAGGGACAAAAACCTTTCGCGGTATCAGGGGACCCCAAAACGTGTATTCCCATTGAAATCTCGAAATTTATATTCTGCTGCATTACATAACTTTCCCTACACTACTACGTATACTACTACGTATGTATGAACGTACGTATACGGGAAATGTTACTTACGTGAGATGAATTGACCTGTTCAACTTTCTTTCTAAATATCGGAGAGGCTGTGATTCCTGAGGTCATAATGGTGCAGTATACATAGTGATTTCTTGCTACGTACGTGAGTTCCTAACCTAGCATGGACACAAATTTTGTGAATTGGAAACCCTTCTGCAGGCTTCGTGTGGTATTATCATATTGCCATTAGCAATAGTGTGTGGAAGTACATGTTGTAGCACTATTAGTTTTATTTAATTTTTTTTGTCTTTTGCTTTCTATACATTTTATTCATCGTGGAAACGTCGCTGGGACATCGATAACTGAACAACGAAAAAGAATAATAATTATATGATGTTTTTATTACAGAAAACATACCTATGAAAAAGTGCTTATTAAATTTTTAAAAAATGGCAATTAAACATTGCTGATTGATCATCATACAAAAATTATATATGTCATCAAATTAAAAATCACCCGTCGGCCACTGACTGAGACGCACTTTACTACCGACACACTCGCGTTCACCCGTCGGCCACTGACTGAAACGCACTTTACTACTCACACACACGCGATTCCCACTCGTCCGCTGCTGGTTGAGCCCGCTCACTGTCGGCATACAGGTCTTTGTCTACGCCACATCTCTCCCCACCACCGCCCCCCACTCTGTTCCTCATCACGTGTCTCTTTTTCTTGCACAATACAATTTTGTAACATGCAATTTCTATTACATATAATATTACTCTGATAAATATTCTGTTCCAACCTGTGCGAATCTCCAATATGGACGAATAAACCCTTTATCCCAGCGTTCGTTTCGATAGTCCTTTTCAATGTGTAAAATTTCAACTATACGAGAAGATATAACCAATGTTTACGGGTTATAGAAGAAATAATATGACATTTTGAATTGTACGACTGTCGTTCGTCTTTCAAAATATCAGACGACGTTTGCCTACATTATCTTTTAAATAGGTTAGAGCGATTATGTACACTAACAGACACTGAACACTAACACTACATAAACTACACACTACTGTACACTAACACACCTATGTACACATTATAAAACAATGTGAATATATTTTTTCTAAAGAGATGAATGCACCACACAACCACACACTGATATATTTACTATTTATCCTTAGTCGATAAAAGACAATATGAGGAGAGAATACTCTTCACGAAATTGAGATTCGCTTAAATAGCCATTTTGAATATGTTCCTCTAAAATTATACTATATAAGAAGCGTATACAATGTGTTCACAGGCTGTAGAAGAAATTATTTTACATTTCGATTCGTATGACGATCTTTCAATATCTCAGAAAACGTTTGTCTAATTTCTTATTTGAATAGTACTTCACTGCTTTTAAAAACAATTCTATCCAACGCTTCTTCGGAAAATACACTTTTCCATCTATTGTGAAGTGGTACCATACTCTCACAAGCATCAGAGTCACTAACCACTTCAATCCATTCACAAACCACAAAAAAAAAAGATATATTTTTTACTAAAATCACCTTCAATACAAATATATGATGTAATAACACAATCCTTTTAAAATCAGCCACAAAAATTTGTTTGAGCAAAGCATTAGTAAACACATCAGCATTGGTTACTTTCATAGGAAAATCTGTGAAAACATTGATATTATCTGTAGTCGTCGTCCGCGCCCATTTGAAAGAGCCGCCACAGGGACTCAGCGATGGCGTCACAAGATAATACGGGCGCCGCTCACAAGAGTTCGCTGAGATCGGGCGAAGCTGAACAGTCACGCTTCAGCCGCAGCAAGCGAGCGCGTCGCCGGCCGTACGGCCGGGCCAGCCAGCCCTCAGCCCAGAAGGGTTTAAATCAGCACGCAGCGATCGGTGAAGCACTGAACAAAACAAAATGTAAAAAAACAACACAAACAAAATAAAAGAAGAAAATAGAACAATGAAAAAGAACTCCAATTTAAATAAATAAATTAAAAAAGTCTAAAAACTAACCAATCCCAAAGCGGGAATGAATATACTTATAAGATTGTTTTAGATAGTCTGTAAGTAAAAACCCCTCCCTAACTGCACAAGCCAAATCGGTTGCAGTTGAAAATAATGTATTTCGAAAGTCAAATAAATTGCCGCCTCTCCAGGGTAACTGGAGAGGGAAAAAAATTATTTAAAAAAAGAAGGTGAAACAGTTTGTCTTCCCACGGTGTTGTAAGCGTAGTGAAGTGCGAGTACAGAGTGTTTACGTTGCCGGCTCGACTAACGGATCAATGAAATCTAAATTGTGACAATGTTACTGAATAACAATGAATCTTAATACTTAAATTTGGTCAAAGACGTAGTTACCTCGACCGAACCCGGGCCTTCTGGTTTTTACGCCCAGCTGCTCTAACCACTAACTTACTCTTTACGTGATTATCTGTCTCTGATTTTCGAATTTTACTAGCTTCCTTACCCCCTCTCAGTTCGTCTTTGTGCTGAACGTGTGTGTGTGTGTGTGTGTGTGTCGTTAGATTAACTATAACACAATCTCTCATACTTTGTATAATACGCACAAGACGGAGGGAGAATACGATCATGTTTTTGAAGAATATTCCTCCTGTTTTAGATATAAATTTCTGATATTTTTAAAACGAGTTGAAGAAAATATCGTAGTGACTGAAAAGAAGAAACTTCTTCCTACTCAATTAGAATCCGAACAACATATTTTTAAAATAATTAATGATCTCAATAAAATGCCGGCAAAATAATCGGATTTGTGAAAGCATTATCTCTGCGAAGATATTCGGGAAATGATGAACAGAAATGACGTAATGATAAACGAAC
Organism: Gryllus bimaculatus; assembly: GCA_017312745.1. Classification (NCBI taxonomy): domain Eukaryota; kingdom Metazoa; phylum Arthropoda; class Insecta; order Orthoptera; family Gryllidae; genus Gryllus; species Gryllus bimaculatus. The sequence goes on from BOPP01000253.1 coordinate 807,102, forward strand.
CTAAAATAAAATATATGTTTGCATCAAAACCGTTTTGTCGGGTTTGTGATAAACGACAATTTTAATATGAAGTGGTTTAGAGATTATAAAAATCAATCAATACGCTACAGAAAGAAGTTATAGATCGCCAAGAATTCGAAATAACACGGGTAGAAAGATTAAAAACATATATGTAGAAATGTATTTTTTTCACCGAAAAGTATTTTAAACCTTTGCCCCTGTAAAACCATAGAAAATTATATAATTCCATAAAGATGTTGCCGAAGGAATCTGACAACAAAGACGAAAATAAGGAATGCATTCTAAATATATATAATGAGATATTTGACCATTGTTACGAAGTTCATATAAATACGAAGAATGAACGAAACAGGTGGACATGCAGAGATTTGATTATCTCGGCTGTACAGCTTATTGAGGAAATATCCCTGATGATGTGGCAGAGGTCGAACGAGTTATTCCTAATGGCACCGCTAATTTTAATTTGTCTAATTATATTTTGTCTAATAGTTTAAGAAATGTTAGGATAACTAACAACACTTATTAAACATTGGTATTCGAAAATGAAGTACAAAAAATCGGTATTTATAAAAATATTCCCATGTATAATGACATTACAGAACCTCAGGTATAGAAAAGATAAGGTCATAAATATCTCTGTGTGTAGGTTTCAAAATTATTTAAATGTAAAAAATAAAAATGAAAGACTTACTTTTATGATGGAAAATATCTATATAATGTAAAAATAAAAATAAAGACTTATATTTATAGGGAAAAAGGGAAAATGCATTGATTCAATTTTTGCCCAAAAACTTTTCCGATCATTTTTATCTTATTCCTCTTTTACTCTTAGAATATTCAGCTCAGGAATACAAAGCTCAGGAAATTAAATAAAGAAAAAAATGAGATTAGAGAAGCCCTGAGTCTTCCTAGAGGAGGGGGAGGCGGAAAATGGGATAAGTGTGTGGACATTAAGGGAAACGATAATAACGAAAACAAAAAAAAAAAACATTTAAAAATTATGTATGTTTATACACATTTTCCAAGAGTGGTTGAGTGCACCAACGAATAATCTTTGGATCTATGAGTAATTATGATTTCCCGCTAACGATTCGTCGAGCTACCCTTCTCGTATAAGTTCTCACGCATATTCAGGTCTAGAAAAAATATTCTCGACAATAAACGTGCAGTGGGAAACTGTTTAGACCGAAAATTCGAGGTCGTATTGTTGGAGAGTCAACAATAAGCGGTAATAATATTACTCACTGAGTAATTAAAATAATATTCAAATGTACGTTTCAATATCCTCTAGGTCAACCGAATTTCTTGTCTTCGATGTCATCCTAATTTATTTCGTTACATAAACATAACGTAACCAACATACGTAATACGTCTAAATACGTAATTTTATTCTTGTACCAAATTTGATTAACAACCTGACCATATTCCAAATTCGACGGTATCGAATTGACGGTACGGAATCAAATTCAAGAATACGTATTGGTGGTAGGCATGGTATTAAATAATTTCGATACATTACAAATACAATAATTTCGGTTATATTTGGTCAATAATTTCAATAGCAATCAGTTAATTTTCAACAATAATATCCAATAAATTATAATAATTATTAATGATAGTAAAGCATTACAATAATTATTTCGTTTTTTTTATGAAACAGTTCCACTTCTTAAAGAAAACGAAGAAAAAGATGAAAACGGAGCTTAAATCCAAGGGAGGAAAAAATCATCAAACTTTGGCTGCCTTTCCCCTTAAGACAACTTTTCTTGCTCCCAGTAGGAAAGACGGTAGGACGGGGTAAGCAAGGGGTGAATTGAATTGAAGACAAATAACAGGAATCACGTCTTAACCGGGGGGGCAAGCTGGATTTTAGATATTGTACGTAGATCCGATAATTTTTGTTTTACTGCAAAATAATCCTACTCTCTTTGCTCTCATGCCTCTTTTTTACTATATACATTTCCGAAATGGTCTTTACAAATTTCTGGATCAGGATACTTCACTAGGGGGACGGTTTATTACATTCATCTTCGTTTATCGACTCAGTCCAAATTAAATGCAAAATCATTCTTAATATGGACCAGCATGTTCTCCAGACCCTTCTTCTGGAACGAAAAATTGTTTGATAATGATTTAAGAATAATTATATATATATATATATACTCCTATTATATTCTTTACAGGGTAATACACTGTTTTCATAGTATGTATGTATTGTAGAATTAGAAATGTTTTTAATATATTCCTTATTATCAAATTGACCCGCAATTTGCAGACATTGTATAAAATGGGTAATATCAGTCATTATCACAGACACTGTGAGGCACTGTGAGATATTACAGACTATGTACACATCAACAACAGCACAACGTCAGCATCAACAACACACTTCGATGGAATACCGATCAACGTCAGCAGACCATTAACAACAGCACACTGAGATGGAACGCCAATCAACGTCAGCAGACCAACACCAACAACAACACACTTTCATGAAACGCACGCACGCACACCCAGTTTCAGAATCGAACATAATTCTCTCCTTGGTGTATATTTATGAGCCAATCTGCCAAGCAGGGATTCCACCTCCACTCCCCCTCTAGTCGTTCAATTTTTTTTGCTAGGTCTTCCACCTCTCACTCTGATTCGATATTCGGAATTATCCTCTGCAAAACATGGTATGTCGTACTGTTTTACCTCGCGATCTAGAAAACGACTTTTTCCCTCTACTCTTGGTTTCACACACTTCTCGAATTCTACATCCCCCTCTCTGACACAGGGTATATAAACGGGAAGATTTTAACTCGTCTCTAAGTCGACGACACCCAACACGAGGGATCATTGGACTAAAACGCAGTGCTGCAGAACAAGTCTGATAGGAGAGAGACGGACGATGGCGCTACACCTCAGAAACCAAAACGGAAATCGGTTCAACCGAATTTTGTAAAGTCGAAGCGGGTATCTTTATAGTTATTATTAAATGTATGCAGGTATGTTTATCGTTATTATAAATATTCAAAATAATTACAGAACAATACATGGACTTAGGCCACCAAAACAGCAAGATGGAGGTAATTCGGGGTAATATTTTAAAAAATTATTGAGAAAATGAAAGTAAACTCTAAGAAATTACATCATATCTCTCAATTACAAAGTAAAAACAGAAATCGCTATCGATTTTCTTCTGGAAACAATATTGCGATAATACGTAATATTGAGATATAAAGAAGACACGGTAATTCTTTGAAATCTTAACAATCAACTTAAACTGTTTTAAATTAGTAAATTGAAAATAATTAAAAACAAACTGTTTTAAATTAGTAAATTGATTAAAAGCTTTATCATTCTCCAGACATACATTCTTTTCTTTGAGGTAATTGATACATGTTTTCACATTATCCCAAGACAAACTCAATTCTGTAGGCGCTGCGCTGTCCATTCAAAACATTTCAATTCTTGAAAAGGTTCAAACCATGTATTTAAATAATGTATAAATGACATCTACATTTGAAGAATTATATTTACAATTATATCAGCTTCGAATTGAGATTTTTTCTTCGTACCTGAAACAACTTATTCATTTTCAGGATATTTAGATATTTATAAAGTTTCTTTTTTAATTCCTTAAGCAATTTCTCCAAAGAGTGCATGATTTCTATAACAGAAATATCTTCCTTCTCAATAGATAAAATATGATATGTAAAAAGGGATTCTAAAGTACACAGATGTCTCAATTATATTTCATTGACATCATCCACAAATAATCTTCTCAGAATTATGGGACATTGAATCTCAGATAGGAAACATGATTTTAGTGGTTGATATATTTTTGGTAATTGATATATTATACGAAATAATATACTTTTATTATAATTCTTAAGTTTTCTGCTTGTAAAGTTAAAAACACCTTTAAAATGGTTCATTATTAACTGCATTTATACAAAAATAAGTATATAAATTTATATAAACAAATTCAATATCTACATTTAAAAGTGTAATTCTATTTTGAAGACAGTTATGTATTACACATACAGGACTCTTCTTTAAATGTTGCAGGTATACATTCCTTTCTTAAGTCATTCCTTCAAATGGTATGTTACAATTCTCACCACCAAATGCAATGCATTTCGAAGACAGGTGAAATTCATCAATTTTTTTTAAAATTCAGTTGCAAAATAAAGTTTTATCTGGTTTACTTGCAAACTCATCACTTTTATCACAAGACCTCTTTCTTGCCAGACAAAGTACTGTACCACGGTTGGAAACACTTTTACAACACTAAGATTATCGTAATATTTCTAATAATCGCGTCAATCTTATGGAGGAGTTGCTCCAAAATATTAGACAAATCTTCATCGCTGATTTGCTCCAAAATATTAGACACATAACACGAAGTGTAATTTATACGATCACAAGGTACAGTTATATGAAATACAAATGTTCCTGCGAATGCACTTTCATCGACAGACACACAACCTTTGACACATTTCGCTTTTTTACATGTAGATTTTTCTTCAAAGTTGTATTTTCGTTATGACAAATTTCACAAATGTGAAAAACAAATAAAAATTCTTTGAAAGTAATTTCTTAGGCAGAACACTGCACAAGACCACAGTCGTAAATATTTTTTTTTGTAACTCGGTTATTAGCGACTATTCTTTGGAAGAAATTTCACAAGACAGCAGACACTACACAAGACCACGGCCACGACAAGACTCAACTGTTAATGAACTCGTGAAATGAAGCTGCATTTTATAGTATTCCCCCTCTTTTCAGAATTGTTCTGTACTAACATGAACGTAAAATGCTTTATGTATTGTGGGGATAGACAAAACTAATTTTATTTTTTCGTTGACAAGTTGGAGCGTGTGTAGGGGTCTTTATATAAGTATAATTATTTTATAGTGAATAAAGCCTATTTATATAGTAAGGCAAAGGATATAATGAAAGTAGGGATGGTATCCAAGAACTCGATACACGAGTATCCAACTCTTTCGTCTTCACGCGACTTCAAGGTAATTTTTTTCTGAGTAGTGGTTTGCTAGGATCATGAGATAAAACAACATTGGTTTTCATTGTATTTTATTACAATATAATTATTATTAATTTGTGAGATAAAAATAGTACATTTTTTTCAAATTATATTTTATTATAATAATCCTTGCCATTATTAATCTGAATTTTCGTAATCTGAACTGGTTGTTCGTTCCGGAAATGAGTAATTTTTGGAAATCTGAAACTTGTGATTTAAAGTTTTGCGTTTCTTCGATAAATACTTTCTGAATATTATTTTTAATTTTTTGAATCTTAATATATATTTTATACGACAATAGATAATCGTATGTAACGGGTTATTAATTAGTAATTAAGCTCTTCATACATTTATCCAAAACCATCAAAATACATTTTTTAAAGCTATAGTCCTATGTTCCATCTGTGTTCGGTATTGTCGACTTAGAGAAGAGTTAAATTCTTGTCGTTTATAGACCATGTGTCAGACAGGGGGTGTAGAATTCGAGTAGTGTGCGAAACCAAGAGTACAGGGAAGAGTCGTTTTCCAGCTCGAAAACAATACGACGTACCATGTTTTGGAGGGGTTAATTCCGAATATCGAATCAGAGTGAGAGGGGGAAGTTCTTGCAAATAATATTGGGCGACTGAGGGGGAGTGGAGGTGGAATTGTTGCTTGGAAGATTGACTCATAAATATACACCAAGGAGAGAATTATGCGCGATTCCGAAACTGGGAGCGCGTGCGTTTCATCAAAATGTGTTGTTGTTGGTGTTGGTCTGCTGACGTTAATTGGCGTTCAATGAAAATTTGCTCTTGTTAATGGTCTGCTGACGTTGATTGGCCTTTCAACAACGTTGGCTGTTGTTGGTGTTGGTCTGCTAACGTTGATTGACGTTTCATCAAAGTGTGCTGTTCCATCAAACAGCACATCATTAACACCGGCCTGCAGACTTGAAGTCTCGTGGACCATTCGTGACGGAACTACTTCTCCAACGGACTGTGCTATGGTGGTTACTGTTTCGACGAGGTATCCTTCCTCAACAATGAATTCGAGGACAGCACTTATTGATGTACAAAGCTTCTGGCAGTTTAATTTGAAATCGTTGTCACGGTTGAACACGTTGAAATTGCTATCGCCCATTTCCAACTATCATGATTTCATTTACAAAGTCACCCATTGTGATAACATTTTTGTTAATGGAGAAGAGAAAGCGAAATTGTTGCGTAAATTTGTTGATTTTTTGTTGTCAATTCTTAAATCTTCATCAATTCTTCTCCGATCAATAAATGTGTGGAGATTTACCCCGTATTCAATAGAGTAAAGCCGTACAAAGAAAGACGCTCACTTTATATTCGAGAGTTGATGTTTTGGGTTACAAGATATCAACCAGACTTAATCACCAATGGCTTAACAGCAAGAGAGCATATGGGGTAATAAATGTTTTGTATTCAAATACAGCATATGTAATAAAATATGTTTTGTATTCCAACAATAAACGTTGATGATTTGATCACAAGAAACCGACCAAATTTAAACAATAGGTTAACAGCAAAATAGCATACGTATTAATAAATTTTCTATATTCCAACAGTTATTGATTTCCTCATTTACTCTGCATTGTCAGTCAGGGACCACCTCCTACCCCTTGGTTCCTCGACCGATTATAGAAATAAAATAGAGTAGGGCAGGTCAGAGTATTTCATATAAAGCTCAGGGAAATGAAGTAAAGGGAAAAAAATAAGGAAACTAATTTTCTCAGAGTTGAATATTTTAACACCTTGGTAATTTTACACCATTTTTATCACATTTATACCCTCTCTCTATTCATTTTAACACAAAGAAGGGACAGGATGTGAAGTATATAATACGGGAGTATCTTTAGAGATTCCTATATCTCAACCTTCACACTAATGGAAATTTTCTAAAAAGAAATGTTACGGTACGAATAATACAAAAAATGAGTAAAAAGAATTATATTTCTGTCTATTGTGACAAAACACGTACTTTCGAAATTACGATGATTATAATGACGATTGACGACACCCTTACAAAGATTGTATATGCTGTCTATTGTCCTAAAAACTGGAAAAAATGTTTCTATTAGAGTACGTAGCTGCGAATATTATTGTCAAATCAAAAGCTTTTCGGTAAGGTCAAAAGCATGAGTAATTGTGATGCAGCGAGTGATCAATTTGTCACGTTAATAGCAAATCCAGAGCTAATGATTGATTTTTATGAAGATCAGTACATTACACAGTGTGACAGTGAAATTTATTATTTCTCGGTGATAGATTGTAGTAATCATGTGATGAAAGTATGTAAAAAATAGTTTATTTGATTATGTTTATGTTGTTTATTACGATCCGCATCGAGAAACGGAATGGGAAGAAATGCAATGGAAAATGTCGCTAAGACAGCGCACCAAACGCGTGTGTTATGGAAAGTAAACAATTAATGCTGTTCTGCTAAGATTGATTGGCGTTCCATCTCAGTGTGCTGTTGTTAATGGTCTGCTGAAGTTGATCGGTGTTCTAACGAAGTGTGTTGTTGTTAATGATGACGTTTTGCTGTTGTTCAGGTCTACATTGTCTGTAATATCTGCCAGTACTGCTCACTGTGTCTGTGATAATGACTGGTACCAAAGCTGATATTACCGATTTTATACAATGTCTGAAAATTGCGGGCCAATTTAATAATAAGGAATATATTATTAACATTTCTAATTCTACAATACATACATACTGTGAAAACAGTGTATTATATTGTAAAGAATATAATAAGGGTATATATAATAATATTAATAATATCGTTAAACCAAACAATGTTGTTGTTTTAAATCATTTAAAGGAACAACCAAGATATTTTCAAAAATTTAAAATATGATTTAAATTAAATTGATTACAGTGATTGTAAAAATACACAAAATGTATATACAAAAAAATGTTTTGACAGTCGAATTCAAAGAAATTAGTGAAGAAAACAATGACTTTGGGAAAAGCAATGAAGAAATCAACAACAAAAAACGATGAACGATTGTTAAGAACGATGAACGATTGTTACATGATAATTAGAAACGAATACAACCCTACAAAAGGGAAGAACTAACACGATTGCCTTTGATAAAGTTTACAAAAACGTCTCAAAAAAGTAACTACAAATTTCGACTAAGGTTTTCCGAAATTCGTATATATGTTATTTATTAGTTCATTTACCTTTTCAATTGAAAGGTCCTTTACTATATAATTTTAAATACCCTTTGCCAATACTGGATTGATTATGAATAACAAATCATGGGATATTATAGAGTGGAGTCTCCAGCTGTACACAGCTTTACACGCGGCTTAGGGAATTTGTGTTATAAAAGCACTGTTGCATGTTTTTCTTGCTATAACACATCAATTCGTTTCTGCTTGGTATTATTTAAAGTTTTATTTTTGTGTTGCTTTTGAAAAAAATCATATAAAATTAGCAAATCGTAAACCATGGTTACATCACGTATATGATAAAATGTTTGTTGTAGAAACATCTGAAAACAATCAATATTTTACCAAACAATTCCTGTTTTAAAATGTGGCCATTTCTTGTGTGGCGTCATATCAGTCGCCTTGTACAAACGTGATAAAATATTAGCAACGTGCATTTCATGCTCATGGACAGCGCTGGCGGGAAGAGACGCCGGGCTGAACAACGGCTAAACTTAAGGAGCGGAAGGGAAGGGATGCCGTGTCGTGGGTGGCCACTTGTAAACCCCGTAGACCACTTGGGGCAAACTTGTGAACCCCGTCGACATGCTGGCTGTGGAAACGGGTCGGCGGAAACAGTGAGATGACGCAGTTCCGTCAGCCGGCTCAGAAAGTAATATAAACGGACCCCGGACCTAAACTCCTTCTGATTCTTGGGCGCGTCGGTAAGAAGTCGTGTGGGTTGTGCGCGGCGCTGCATTTTAATGCATAGGCTACTGAGGCAGGGAATTGAAGCTGGCGTGCTACGTCGAGACGGGAGGTGCGACATACTCGCACTAGTCTAGTTATCAGGCCAGCGGTGGTGGTAACCAGGAACATTCCTTTTCGTGACTGGTCAATATTGTTTATTGTAAATATTGTACATAGTATTCAGGTGTTGGAGCATATTTCAAATAAATACTCTATACATTACAAACCGTTCACGTCTGTGATTTATTGCCCCGGCAAAGACGCCACACTTGGATATCATTGGTAATATTTTCAATTATGTTTGGTAACAACTATATACATTGGATAATGAACGGTTCAACTCTTTTATATGAATATGTTATGCTGAATTCATTATCAAAAGATCCTAAGAATGAACAGAACATTGATCATAAATTTCGTAGCAGTATAAAACAATTACAATTTCGGAATATGAAATGTCGGTACGGGTTAAAATAATAGATAGAATTTTGTCATGTTGGACGTAATGTTACAGTTTTAATTACTGATACAATAATTGATTATGTACAAAGTAACAATGTAATCAGTCATCGGTCATTGAATTGCGACTCATTGAATCGATACGTTATAATCCATGGATAATCGACGATCGTTATTATATAACAAAAGAAATGTTAGAATGCTTTACCAATATTTTAAGAAATTACACACATTTTTATGGTAGATTTCGGGATTTGGTTTGATTTTAATAATCCTTATACAAGGTACATATGTAATTTCATTAAACCGTGTAGTGGATGTAATTGAACCTTGGACGAAATGTTATATAATTGATTATGTACAAGTTCCAATGTAATCAGTCATCAGTTCTACCTTATTGAATCGATCCAACGTTATAATCCATGGATATGATCGTTATTAAATAAAAAAGAAAGAAATGTATAAAATGTTCTACCACCGAAGTAGTGAATGTATGTAGTGAATTATGTGTCCAAAAATGAACTAGTGAATGAAAGTAGTGAAGTATGTGTCAAAAAATGAAGTAGGAAATGAAAATAGTGAATTAATAATATTGTATATTTGTATTTAAAAATAATATTTGGTATATATTGTATAAAAAATACAATATATATATATATATATATATATATATATATATATGTGTGTGAGTGTGTGTGTGTATTAGTATCCTAGAAAAGTAATATCGTTTGTATTGCTTACGTTACCATTTCAATCTAAATTAAAAATAACCAAATATTTTTTTTTAATTCTAAAGGTAATAGCTTTAGAACTAAATGCTACGATAATTATATCCATATACAATTCCCACAGTTCATATTCATTTCATATACACAATTTCATAATTTCACAATTTCATATCACAATTCATATACAGTTCCTAAAATATTACTTTTATTGATAGAAAATTGTGAAAGTTGGTGCTTTATAAATCAAGGAAAATGTAAGGAAAATGAATTACCGGGAAAGTGAAAAAGAAAATGTAAGATAATGCATACACAGTTTATTATTACAATTTTCCTTTAAAATTGCCGGAAATTATTTCGAATTCTTGGCGATCTATAACCTATGTCTGTAGTGTATCGTATTGATTTTAATAATCTTTAAACAAATTCATATTAAAATTGTTTATAAAAGTAATAAAGTATTATTTAAAAGAAAATTCATTTTCAAAAATTGAAAGATGAAAATTGTCGTGTCACAGTAATCAATTCATAGATTTGGGAAAGGAGCGCCCAGGCCCTTCTTGTTCTTGCTGTGGCTCCTGCTTTTGCTCAGCGCAAGTAGGGAGATCATGCGGTTAGATAAGCCACTTCCGATCCCCGATGCCCTGGGACAGGAAGTGCCGTCATCCGATCAGGTGACATCACGTCCTTTTCCAGAGGACCGGAAGTGCCGGAGCTTATCAGCTTCGTCACTTCCTGTTCCAGAACCCGAATGGGGTGTGTGTGTGTTCTGTGCAGAGAGAGCGCTCTGGCGGCGAAGTCCGTAAACGTGGATGAGGTGTGTGGTGGCGCGCTCTGGGTGTGATGTGGTGGGAGGGTTGTGAGTCTAGGGTGCGTGTGTGTTTCAAAAATGGGCGTCTGCGCGAGGTGGATTCGAACCAGCCTGAGCCCCCTTTCCTCTGTGAGAGAGGGGGGTTTGCCCAGCTCTCTGGCTCTGAACTACGGCGCCAGCGCCGATGGAGGTGCCTTGTTGAGAGTACTGATAGTACGCTCGCTGCGGAAGCTGGGCGACTGGGCGGCACCGAATGTTGTGGTTGTTTAGACACTGTTGGTTGCACGGCGTTGGTGGTACGGTGGCGCGCTCTGTGAGCGACGGCGGGAAGGAGGTGGTGGCGCAATCTGTGACCATAAAATAAACAAAAAGTTTGAAAGAAGTAATGAAAACAAAAAATTAATTCTAATCTACATGAACCTCGCCTGCAAGGACGAGCGTGCACGCTGAAGAAGAAGAAGAAGAAGAAATGGACGAACGCATACAAAGGATGCGGAAATGACCCATGGCAGGCTTGTAAATTTATCGATCCAATAGCGTTTATCGTCGGACACGGACAACGAACGCCTGTTTTGGGCAAACGAATAGTTGAAGTGTGATTATGATCGAATAGTACATTGTTTGTCGATTCTATTTCGTTCCGAAATAAACAGTCCAAATACTTTTGAAATTTGTAACGTTTTACGACTGAACGCTGCACTTCCTTCACCAGAGAACAACACGCCAGAGATCGGGTTTCGATGGAGTATATTTTTGGACGTAAACCTACGTACCCAAGCCGGGGATCGATTCCGCATTCGTCCATAAACAGTCCTAAAACCTTTTTATTCCGAGGTGACACGCCAAATTCGTTATCGAGAACGAAACAGAAAGTATCGAACCCGGATAGATGCCGATTTATCTCAGCGTATACACTCGTAAAACTGGAAAGAATTAATGAATCGGTATCCATGTAAATAAGATGAAGTTCACAAAGATGTTTCTGATAGTACTTATAAACAAATCGTACATTCTGTGTTTTGAAATTTCTAATATACAAAAACCCAAATAGATGGGCTTTGTGAGCTTCACAACCGTTTTTTGACACTCGATTGTCATGAGAACGCACGAAGGCGGCATCGGCGATGAGACGTCTCGCTCCCTACCTCACCTCCCAGTTATTCACGAGAAAAATGCAAGAATGGTTGCGCACGTCCTCCATCGACTTGCCGTAAATCGAATTATACATGAGTTTATAAAATTTATCTTCAAAGTGGAAGGACGCGCGCTGTCTACGCGAGTTGTTCAGGACCATGTACTTGGCAAGCCATGGTCGTTGCGAAAAAGAGAGAACGCGATGAATTTTTGTGAGTTGCACTCCCAACTCGTAGTAAATTTCGAACGTGAATAACGTAACGACGCTTGGGCAGCAGCGTCGCCAACAAGTTGACATGCCTACTCTTCGAGTAGGAGGGACGCGGGTTTCCGGACAAGGCGGCAAATCGCTCAAGCGATTGTGGATGTCGTCAGGGTAGTCGAGATCGACCTCCTAAACGTATCCCCGATCGACTTCCGCCGCCGACTCTGCAATGTTCAACCGCTCGGTCGATTTCCGGCATAAACTGGAAGTCGCCCACCGAAAGCGGATAGGACATCGAAAAACCATACAAGTTATTTGCGTCAACGTAGGCGAGATAAGATGCCTTATCACTTGGCCGAAAGCGTTCATCCGAAAAGGAGTGATTAGCCTCGGCGTGTCGACCGATCACTTGCACGAGTCCCTCCGGATGCCCTGTTCGTGAAAGAAAACCATGTCGATGTCCATAAGTAGCTGTAGTCGAACGCCGGTGGTTTTCAACATGGCGCCTCACGAAAGACCGGGAGGGATGTAGTAAAACAAAGGATCGAACTCGTACACTTATCCAAATACAAATTTCGAAATTTTTCCACAGTGTCTGTTCCTTGCAGGACGTCTATTTTGTAATACAAATCGGTGTACTCGCCCAAATTTTGAACGAAGAACGCGTCCCACACGGTCTACGCGTGCGCGTACTCCGAGACCGAAACGGAGAGGCGACTGAAAAAGGCCTCGCGCGGCGGTAACCTCCTTTCTCCCAATTTGGACAAGTCGTTGACAAAATCGTAGGGAAACACTCTCTTCCTTCTGACCAAAGTGAAAACACGGGAAAAGGGTCGAAAAGGCGGGAAAAGCCGCACGGGTGAATTTCAAATCTGCCGAATCGAGCGATCGACTTAAAGGGTCGAGCGATGCGCCTAAAAATTTTAAAGAGCCTGAAAATCGTAGTTCCACTCTCCCGATTTTTTGGGAAATCGCTACAAATCTCTCGGGATTGTGTGGAACTACCCGAAGCCCATCGTTGTTCATACAGTTCGCCCCAGGTCCGAAGGAGAAAATGCCAATCGTAACCCCGTCCGTAGTGCATGACGACGGGGATGTGATTCGGCGCGGGAACGTTGAGGTTACACGCTTGATGAGGCGCGCAGCGAAAGACGCCTGAAAAATGATCTGGTCCCTGATGCAGACGGAATTTAGAAGAAACGGTCCTTTGCAAATGTGGCATACTTTGGTTCGAGCTTTCGATTTTGAAAAGACACTTCGTCCTCGTCCTCTATCACGAAGGGCGGATGATGACTCAACAGATGTTCATAATCTTTTGCGAGACCTTCTAAGAACGCTAATAATTGTATCGCGACGTCGGGACCATGAAAGGTGACCAGCTGATTCCACGACTCATCAAACGAGTACACCAATCGAAGTTCCGCCGGAAAGGATTCGTGAATTATGTACGGCTGAAGGTAGCATCCACTCGACGATGGCTCACACGAAGACACAGGGAGCGTGAGCGCTTAGAAATGAACGTAAACCGCAATCGGGCATCGTTCCTATCTTTCGACATGTCGAAATTGCATGAAGCGCTCCTCCTCCTCCACCTCGTTCGTGTCTGACGGAAGGATCAAACGTGCGGGGGACCCCACGGATTTACAATCGACTTCGTGAGCCTCGAGATGCGTTTGCGAGTAAAACACGTTTAAACATCTGTCGCAAACAAAAATTCCTTCCCTTGTGAGATGTTGAGATTGAACCAGTTTACCTAAATTTTTAATCCAAACGTAATGAGATATTCCACCGTCGCCATGTATCAGCAAGGAATTGAAATGGTTCTCTTTCTTCGTTTCCGAAAAGTGCTCAGGACCTACGATTTTCCAAGATTTGTTGGCCGAATCAAACCCTAAAGTGAAAACGGTAAACGAAAAACTAGAAGTTTGACATTCGAAACGTTTTATCTCGTGAACGGGCAGGGCCCAGGAGATGCCGCGCAAATCGGGACTGTTTTCTAATTGATCGAATAGGGTTTGGTACGTACTGGTACGATTGAAATGTAAATTTTTGGCATGTGTAGGCTGACGTTTATGAAAGAGAGCCGAATCCAGCGCCCACAGGAAACATTTCTCGTCTCGATTATGCACGTTAATAACAGCTTGACGTCTCGCAATGGATGCCGGAAGAGCAAAAAAAGAAGAAGCAGAATGTGCGATAGCTTCGAAGAAGTGAGCCGAAATATAAAGAGCAACGATAGAGGCCAACGACTTTCCGGAATCTTTCTTGGAAAACTCATCGAATTTGGAATTGATAGGATGCGCAATACGAAAAAAGAAAAAAATTCCGAAATCTCATTTCACCTCGGGTTAAAACCGCAGTCCGTGCCGAAAGAAAGATGGGCTGCAGCACCCCTACGATTTCGTGCGACTCGACGTTCTCTCTTTCAATCAAAAACTGATACTCGAGTTGCGCGAAAATTTTGAAACTATGTCGATCGAGAGTGTTGTTGAGCTCTTCAAACATCTGAAGATGGAACGGAACACGACAACGGTTGAGAAACTCGACCGGTTCCGCGATGTCGTGTGGGGGAGGAGGATTCAAAATGACACCCCGAAATACACGGTAGAGTGCGTGACGTCCGTCTATTAAAGAGCGTTTGCAATACAAGATCTGTGTTGCAATACAAAATCAAGATGATGATACGTTCGACCTATAGAAACAATCATAACACACAAAAGCATGAATGAAAACAATTCAACACATCACTATATACACACCACTACTATGAAAAGACAATTTTTTTACCATCCTCACGCTGCGGAGAAGGCACTTCTGCTTGTCGATCTACATGATTCTCACACTGTTCGCGAACGTAACGATTTAAAACAATTTTCTTCATCTCGATTCCTGATTCAGATGTTTACTACGTTGCGTCGTAAACAAGACACCGTTGATTTGTGTTAATCAATAAATACGTCACTAGTATATTGTATATAATTAAACAGAAGACCGACACAATCAGAACGGTGCACGATCCTGGTGAACGTACGACTAACGACGTAGACTGCGGACGCGTTGTTTTATAACTTCTCACTATCACACACTACCGGAAGCATCGGAGCGACAACATTGCACCACCTCACGCCACAGTTGACACGTGCAGCACTAATGACCGGAAGACGTCAATCACTCTAGCACCGGAAGAGATAACGATAAGAACAGCACGCCGGCGACACCATAATGAGCACAAATTAGAATTGGGAAAACAGAACGTCATTGATATCATTCCAGCACCGGAAGAGAGTGAGATATGAAGAACACGCCGGCGACATCATAATTAGTAGAAATTTGATAATGAATTATTGCAACACGCAACGTCTTTAAAAGAGGTCCCTTCGCATCGCTTACTCACTCGCTCACTGTATCACGACGCGCCAGTACTCCGTAGCAGCAGCAGTAGCATGGCAGTCAAGACAACAGCAGCAGAAGCAAATAAATAGGAAAACAAATATTTTAAATAAAATTACATATTGAAGTTGCTGATACTAAATTCTTTTTATTACATATTAAAATGATAAAATAATTTCAGATGCACTGCACGGTGGCCATGCATGGCAAAAGCAACTGCAACAATGAGATGTAGAATTAGAACACTGTCAAGGATTAAATTATAATAATAATAATAATAAT
>BOPP01000253.1:863185-874798 GCA_017312745.1 Gryllus bimaculatus
ATGCGGCGATCCCGGTGTGGCGCAGGTGTTGGCGCACCGGGGGCGGCGGGGCGGCATGGGTGGCGGGGGCGGGCACGGTGGCGCCCCGGTGACGGTGGTGGCGGGTGGCGGCGGTAGTGGCGGCGGCGGGAGGCTGCGGGGCGGCAGCGGTGCAGCGGTGCCCGGCGGTGAGCGCGTGGTGTGTGGCGGGGCGGCGGGGGCGGCGGGGGAGGCGGGGGCGGCGCGGGCGGCGGGTGGGCGGCGGGGGCGGCGGGGCGGCGGGGCGCGGGCGGCGGGGGCGGCGGGGCGCGGGGGCCGCGGGGCCGGCGGGGGCGGCGGGGCGGCGGGGGCGGCGGGGGCGGGGGGCAGCGGGGCGGCGGCTGGCGCGCGGGCGCGGGGGCGGCGGGGCGGCGGGGCGCGGGGCGGCGGACCCGGCGCGCTGCCGGCGAGAGCCGACAATCGCCGCGCCCGGGCTGTAGGCAAAGGTCGAAAGAGAGGCTGAGCCCCTCGCCGGCCTGCCTCTGGGCGCTTAGTTCAAATCCCGATTCCGTTAGGGTGGGGGAAAGCGGGTTCGCGCAGGATTTTTCGGTTTTCGTGTTTCCCTTGCCTATCATTCCACCTGCAAGCATATTGTCATTCAAATGAGTTTTTCATCCATTATACTACAGGCCGGATGTTGATTAAAATGCCCTTTTTTTGTTACTATTCTGTCTTAGCCAACCAGATATCATTAATTGTACTTCTGCAGTTATGTAGAACGTGTAGTAGATGTCATTTGCCTTTCTTCGTTGTTTTAGCTTCTGATGCCTAGGTTTTGCCCTTGTTCCGTCATTATTTGTTTGTCTCCCTGGTACCTATTTCGAATAAGTTGAATAATATAGACCTGCTGCAAGTCTGGACAACTCGAAAGGCTGCATGTTTTTCCATGGCTGATTAGTTTCCGGGCACCCGTCATTACTGAAGGACTAAGAAAAATTTCCCGTCAGTGAAGAGCACGGTGTTTCTGAGTGGCGGTGATGCAGTAATCTTACCTCGACCATTTATCCGTCGACTCAACGTCGGTTACCCCGGGGTTTTCCCCGAAGCAGGTATCTGCCAGCCAGCGGGGCACCCCCAGCCGAACAAGCACTACACTCCCAAACAATCTCCCGGCAATGTGTGGAGTTGTAGTGGCATGGACGTGTTGTGTACGTAAGAAAGGGTGAGGATAGGCAATGAGGAGCGGCAGCGGCGGACGTGACTGTGGCAGGACGTTGAAACGAACAGCGGCAACGGTGGCGGCGCGGTGGCGACGGCCACGGCCCGAGGGATGGCGGAGTGGGGACGTGTTAGCAACTGCGCCAGAGGTCGCGCCGGCGGCGGCGGGGCCGTGGGCGGCCGCGGCCTGTTGCCAAGCGACCCGGGCATGGCGTCCCGCCCCCGTGGCCAGAGGACCGGCGGGTACGCGTGCGAGGTCGTGGGCGCTGTAGATGGCCGGCGAGGTCGCGGGGCGGTGGCGGGGGCCGGCAGGTCAAGGGGCGGCAGGTGGAAGCAGCGTCCGTTGCTAAGCGACCGGCCGCCGAGCCCAGGATCTCTGCCGGCACGCAACCTGCGCTCCCCTGGCGAAACCCACGCGGTCGCGGCGGCAAAATCGAAACCCCCAAACGGTAAACTGATGATTCCGGACGTCAACTGCTAAGTTATTAGTTCGTTATATACTGTTGAGAACGTAGGCTTCCGGCCGGAGTCAGTATTTACTGGGCTGTCCTGGTTGACGCCGCGTCCATGCGAAGGTGCCGGACGTTTCGGTTTCCATTCTACGACCTTCCTCAGGCGTAATGCAGCAGGTTTTTATCCTTCTATAAGGGCCATACGCCCTGAGGATGGTCGCAGAATGGCGACCGAAAACGTCGGCACCTTCCGCCATGGACGGCGCGTCATCCGAACTGCCTAGTAAATAATAGCAAATGTTATTACGGAGGATATGAGGAGGTGGTGATGGTATTTTTTTTCCGCTTGGAAGACGAGTTTCCCCCCCAACGCCGACTACTTCCTCGGCTTTTTTTTCCCCTCTCTGTGTCCTCCCACTAGGGGGCCAAGCTCTAAACTCCCGTGCTGGTCTCCCAGTATGTATGGTAATGTAGTGAATATTGAGTGTGTGGGTAAGTGAGTAAATATTGAGGGGTTGTGAGTAGGGGCTAAGATAGAAACAAGGAAGGGGATAGAAGACGAGCGCGCGGTCCGTGACTCATTCGTTAAGTAACCGCCTCCGGATTCGCCTTGGGTTGATCAGACAAAAACGATCAAAACTACCGATCAAAGCCAGCGTGGGCTCTAGAATTCCTCCTCCCTGACCAGCGGCTGATTCGACTTTATAACCAACCCCACCACCAAGGCGTGGAGGGCGACTGCAAATCGCAGCACTGACTGTCACCGCTGTCCTCATTGTTGAATTGAAGTATTACTAGAAGGATAAAACTGGCCTATTGTGAATTTTCATTGAAAAATTGGGAGCCCATTTCTTAGATGTTATATAAGCGTTCCGAAAAATCCTATTTAGAAGATTATTTTTCATACCTAAAACATCCGGAGTTTTCGGGGAAACATCGTGAGAAATTATTGAAACAATTGTACCAAAACAAGTGAACAATAAACAGGAAGATGCGCGGAATCTAAATACTAACCATGAAAGCGTATTTAAAAAATGAATATGTGCATTTTTTGTAAAAAACAATAAAAAAATACAGCAAAATGGCGTGTATGTCATGCGTAGTGGATTTTTTGTAATTAACCATAGAAAAAATAAAAGAATTCATCTGGAGTCGTTTCGAGAAAACGGCAATTGAGTGTTTGTAAAAAGCTCCCAATTGTGGAACCACAGAAAACTTTCTTGTTTTTAAAAAACTTTTAAACTTACATCATTTTAAAGCCCTTGGGTTCACAAATGTATAATAATGCATAAAATAACCGGTATGGAAATACTAACGGACCGTGAGACAGATCAAAAATGTCAATTTGTCTATTTCTTAATAAAAGATCGGAAAATGTTTCATTTATTCTCCTGTTTAAGTGGATTTTGGACAAACCGAACAAAGAGTTTCAGGAAGAAAATTAGGAGCCATTGTGAGGAAAATGGTTTTCAAAATTTTATTTATGTGCCCTCATAAATTACTCAAAAATTTGCACAAAGGCCCGACTAAATTTCCAAAAATATATTACGTTAATTAAAAACAACTGTGAGAACAAATTTAATGGAAGAAAAATATTACTTTTGGCTCAATATTGTATTTGTAGGAGACGCGGAGAAAAACTTTGAAATTTCGCAATTCCGACCCATGTCAGCTTTATAAGAACTTTGTTGTACAAATGTAATTTTGACCCATGTACAAATTATTTTTTGTGCCGAAAAGTCATGAAGTTTGTCTTTTTATGGCTTTTTGGGGAGAGGACGCAAAAAGCCTTAGAAAAACGTTGGGCCGGCAGGGTGGGCACGAGATATTGGCCACGGCTTCGGCGCCCACGTGGATGGTAACCGACTGTCCCGCTCCCCCACGAGTCCAATCCAGACGAACGGTACGGGGGAAGGAAAAATGTTGCGGTTAGGTCGTCATCGCCTCAGACACTGGTTGATGGGAATAAAAATTGCAGTTAAATTACTCCCAGAGCAATCGCTCTCAGTATAAAGTAGCAATTATACTTCCTCATAAAAATTGCTTCGTTGATATAATAAATCGTTTTTGCTGAACATGAAGCATATTACTTCTCTCGCTCTCCTCGCTCGCTCTCTCGCGTCTCTCTGTCGCTCTCTCTCGTCTCGCGTCTCTCTCTCGTCTCTCTCTCGCTCTCTCTCTCTCTCTCGCTCTCTCTCTCGCTCTCTCGCGCCTCTCTCTCCGCTCTCTCTCGCTCTCTCTCGCGCTCTCCTCACTGTCTCTCGCTCGCTCTCTCGCTCACTCTTCGCTCGCTCTCTCGTCCTCTCTCTCGTCGCTTCTCCCCCTTCTTTCCTCGCTCTTCTCTCGCCGCTTTCTCGCTCTCTCTCGCTCTCTCTCGCTCTCCTCGTTCTCTCGCTCTCTCGCTCTTTCTCGCTCTTCGCTTCTCTATCGCTCTCTATCGCTCTTTCCGCTCTCTCTCGCTCTCTCGCTCTCCCTCTCTCGCTCTCTCGTCGCTCTCTCTCTCGCCTTCCTCTCGCTCTCACGCTCTCTACTCGCTCGCTCTTCTCTCGCTCGTCTCTCACTCACTCACTCCCACTGGTCTGTCTCTCTGTCTCTCTCTGTTCTGTCGGTCTCTCTCTGTCTCTGGATCAGGGGCCCCTCCTCGCCGACGCGCGCAAATGGACCCGGCGCCGCACCGCTTCCGCATTCTCCGCTTCTCCGCGCCCCTTCCCCGACCCCGGCGGCGGAGCGCGCCCCGCGCACAAGGGATGAAAGGTCACTTGGAGGCGCGCGCGGACAGCATCGCCTAGCAACGGCCGCCGCCAGCCTCGACCCCGCCGGCCCCCACCCCCACCCCACCCCACAATGTCGGCGCGGCCCCCGCCGCAACCTGACCAGCCTCGCCGCCGGCTGCCCCGGCCCCGGTCGACGCTCTTCCAAGTCACTCACAGCCCCCCCCCCCCCCCCCGGAGCATGCAAGAAACGCGGCCACAGGTTTTTTAGTTGTTCAGTTTTCATTTTTTGCGTCAAAACCAGTAAAAAAAATCTATAGCATATGTGGCTTATGATGGGTAGGACCATGCTGGTTCACATTTTCTTATGCTATACAATTTCAGGCGCTATCACAGGTACCATATTGGGTATTGGACAGATTTAGTGTGATTAAAATCACCCAGCATTTATATATTTTTTCATTGATTATAGATACTAATCTAACTTTAATTTTCGTATCTCAATATATTTTCAAAGTGTAGAAAGATTATCCAAACGCTGTATTTGATGGTTAGATTGTTCTGTCAAAAAAAAAAACCAGTAAAAATTGTAGTGACTTAGGGGGGGGATTATCTGCTCACGTTTTCTTGCAGTTCCAGAATCCCTTCCCGTTCAATTTTAACTATAAATAAGTGCAGAGATGGGTAAAAGTGTAACATAAATAAATATAAATAAATTTATAAAATCGCAGGCATAAGCTATATTTGAAAAAATATTACAATTTCGTTCCTGAGTTATAGAAAACTTATTTGCATCGGTTCACGAATTGCAAGTGTGATCTATGCATTGCTAACAAATAGAAACTTCGCTTACCTCTAATCTTACCATTAGCAAGCAAAAAGAGAGTTCAACAAACGTGCGGCCTAGTGAAACTACTATTACGTCCAGAAGCAAAACAAAGGCATTGCTCAGTGGATCAGGGAAACTGGACAAAAAGCCTGATCGAGATACTTTTATACCTTTAACATTTTTACTTCCCAGTACAGATATATTTAATACTGACATTTATTGAAAAAGAATGGAAGGATACAATATCCCTAGATGTAGATACGTCTGTTCTATGCGTTACAAAGAATTTTAGGATATTTAATGAGAATATGGAATGAGCCACCTAATCAAACAGGGATGAAACAAATATGTCACCTAAAAATTACGGTGAAAACTCATGCTTAAAAAAAACTGAACATGGCCGTGTTTCGTCGTCTTGACCCACAGATTTTATTCCACAATTTTGGGCTTCTTCACATTGATCGAAAATAAGGGATCAACCACAAATATAGACTTGCACATTATTGCTTACAGCCCCCTGTGCCAGGACAAAGTGTAATTCAAAAGGATGGAATCATTTTCAGAAAAATTTTGAAAATGTGGAGCTTCATATTTACAGTAGCCCCCCCTCCCCAAAAAAAATTGTTTAAAACTCGCCGGGTTTTGAGATCTGATCCGTTCAGATCCATAGGGGAATATACCAGTTTTTGGAAAAAAATATTCTGAACGATTTAGACGCACAGGACAGACAGAGAAACACGTTTTAACGTCATTCGATTTTTTCGTTATCAAGGACCCACAAAACATGGATTCTGCTACCCCCATCGTTTTAGAAAAATAAAAACTACAACATAGGAGCAACATGTAACCACTTTTTCGGTTGCAATATCCATCAAGATAGAGTTTTTTCTGTTTGAAAAAACAGCGATTTCCCGGTGCCATGATTACAATGTTCTTCTTATGCAGGAAGCGGCAAGAAAGTAAAAATTAAGTCTGCCAGACCATTTCAAAAATCAGCGGAAACTTGTTAAGAAGTTTGTTATCTATAAATACAATCGAAACATTTTTTTTGTATATTGTAACGCACTTAGCTCCCTCGAGTATTCCACCATATTTCCCTCACTAACACTTGATTGATTTTTTGTTCCGGACGCGACACTGCAATGGTCACTAGTTCCGTAAGTCCAAGTGGATATTATTTTTCTAGGAGGTGGCGGTTGTTCCCGCTGAAACGCGAGATCCCAGTTGTGTCCTACACGGTTATTCAAGGTTTTCCCTTACCATACACATCCGCCAGCGGGACAACAGTACTTTTAACACAAGCGAGCATTCAATTTGACAGTGCCTGTGTTTACAAATGGCATAATAATAAATTAGTTTCCTTATTTCCTGATTTTAATTACAAAATCTAAAAATGAACAAAGTATGTTTTAATCCCCAAGAAATCTCTTAAACTGTCATACTGAATATTTTCGGTTGATGGAGTTAGACGGCTAGGCATCTCAACGCCTCATATACGCACCACTCTATCACACATATCAGGAAACCAGTTGGAAGCTTAAAACGTGTAAATCCGGGTCCAACCTCTTCCCCTTCTCCTGCGTCCCAACTTCTTTTTCATAAACAAACTCCAAAAACGATATTTTTTCTTTAGCGTATGTTATACTTACACAAATTATTTTAAAGTTTTAAAGTCATAATAATTAGTAACTATATTCCCAAGGATTTTCGGAAGATAACATTCATAGTCGGCCCCTTCTAACGAAAAAGTGGATAAACCCAGCTGCAAAATTAAGAAAAAAACTCTAACACGTGATGTAACCAGAATCCCTGTTCCGTGGGTCCTTGATAAAAACCAATTTACGGCAAAACGTCCGTTCGTCTGTCGGTCTGTGCCACTAGCCTGTGCCTCTTGCATCTAAACCGAACGTACGATTTTTTCCAAAATTGATAATTCCTGATCGATATGGCTCTACTTGGGGCGCCGCGATTTTGAAAAAGTGTCTTCAAAATTTGCGGGAACTTTATATTAATCCCCCGGACATATTCAAAATTTTCTCGAAAACGGCTGCAATTTTTTTCTTTAAATTTCTCGTAAGAATAGAATAAAATACACTTGTAAAGTTGGCATAGGACCGATTTTCACTCTGAATTTTAGAAAATTGATTATTTTGAAACTTTTTTGCGGCGTCTTCCTACAACTCTGAAATTTAAGATAGCGATTTTTTCTTCAAATAAAATTTATTCTTCATAGTGAGTTCTTTCATTGAGGTCATGTACATTTTTTTGAAAATGTTAGTAGTTTTCGTGCGATATTGCGACCAATTTGTGCAATTTAAAAAAATTACAAATATTAGATTTTCTCAAAAACTGCTACACCTTTTTTTAAACTTCTGGAAGGGATAGTACTAATTGCACTTTATACAATGACATAAACGCCATATTGCTCTATTTTGTTTTTCAAAAATTACAATTTTTTTTACTTGTCTCTCACGTCGTTCGTATTTACATTAACAGCAATTTGTTCATATTAATTTATTTATGAGTAAAAGTGCTTTAAATAATGCCAGATAAAGTTTTCAAATACTCAACCGCTTTCTGTTAAAATTAGCTGTTAAAATTCCGCATTTTGAGAAACACTCAAACGACATTTTCTCAAAAACCACTTCAATTTTTTTCTTCAAACTGTTAGCAGCAATGTATAGTGTTAACTGCACTGTTTAAGATGACATAGAATTAATTTTGCGATATTCTTTTACTTTTTAAATTACACAAATATAATATCTGTTATGCCTTTAAAATGCACATTTCCAGCGATTTGTACACACTATTGCATTTGTAACTGTAAGAACTTGAAATGACTTCAATTGACGTTTTTTGGAAACTCAACGCTTTTCTGTGAAAAGAGGTTCAAATTTCGCATTTACGCTGACCAGTGAAACCGCTGGACCGTTGTCTGTGAGGAGGTGGTACCTGGAGAGGGACATCCCCTTTAATCGTACGTATTGGTAGGCGCCGGATCTCGCCTTTCAGAAAGAGAAGAACTCCGCCACGTCCCTGAATACAAACGTTCAATACACTGATAGGGTTAATGACAGCAGTTGATGTCGAAACATCAATCAGTCAATTGAGATATTTCTAAATTAAACTTTATCGCTTGCTCTACACTAGAGGTTGGCAGGCCACTGAGAAAGTGGAGCATTCCACTACAATACAGTATTGTATGCAGTACATTTTAATACAATAAATATTCTTTTTATGTTGATAACCTGATTTGTGTAATTCTTTTATCCCAATCTTCATCGATTTGTGTTTGAACATACACGCACTATACTATCATTCACTATACTCACGGTTATACTATACACTATACTATACTATACATTCACTATACTCACGGTTTATTGAGCTCTTTTGCTAGTTGTGCTGAGAGTAGTACCAGGGATGTGGGCTGCTACTTTGATAACAATGTTTTGAGATCAAATCTGTCATTTGCTTCCTGATGCAAAGAAGAATTCTATTGCTAGGAAACGAAAATTACTAGTTTTCAAATGATTCTAACGACGCTTGGTTGGTCATCATAACATTCAACTTTGTGCAATAAAAGGTGGTGTTGGGGTTCTAGAACACAAAAAAACGTACGAAGGTTATACTTCTCCCCCATATGTGACGCAGTTTTTACTATCTTTTGACACAATAAATAAAATAAAATTTGAAGTTGGAATTGCCTCTCCTGCAAAAGTTACTTGACGTAGATCATTATCCAATCCGTAGCGCCTCTATTTCTACGTAAGTAATGATCTTTTGCGTTTTGTCTTTGAACATATTGCTGCGCCATAACATTGCCGAATTTCAGCGATCAAATTTCGTCTCAGCCAGGTCTTCGTCGCTTCAAATGCAGCGAGTAGTAGTTTTCTAATTTATTTTTTTTAACGAAAGGCACTTTTAAAATAATATTATAACTAAGAAGCTTATTACAATGATTTTTTATATTTTTGTCCGTTGCTTCAGGGCATAAGTAAGGGAAATTTCTTGACGTTTGGTTACAATTCGTTGCTATACATTCTGCATATTTGTGCATCTTTGGCCCAATTTTTCCTGTTAGCGCATATTCCAGTCATTATGGGACCATACTTTCCGAATTTTGTTGAAATACAGAAATCTCTCATGTTTCATCTTTTCATCTATTTATTTGTGAGCGCTCATTGATTAGAAAGTGCTTCTCATAGCGTTTTTTTTTCTTTTCTGAACTTAAGAAAATACTTGTGCAAAAATGTAGGTTATTTCTTGAATTATATTTTTAAACCAGGCAGAAGAGAAGAATCAAGGCATTAATATGCGTTTGTACGTCAATTAATTCATGCTGGTAGGTTATATTATGATTGCGCAAAAGTAGTTGAGCAAAAGTTGAGCAAAAGTTGAGCAAAAGTTTCTTCACAAGCGTGCTTCTCCTGAATTTTATCAAGAAAGGTTTGTACACGAAATGAAATATTGTTAATTTTAATTGCATATTAGAGAGCCTATTTTTAGATTTTAGGGCATAAAATCCTTTATTATAATACATAATATATAATTAATCTCCTTAATTATAATATATTGTAAAACGATAACATAGTGTGCATAAAAGTGTTTTGCCACGTTTCTTTAGTCAACAGTTGTGCTAAAACAGTACGTAATTCCTCGGCCGCATGTTGCGCAATATTGCCCAATTTTCGAAACATTGTACGTGACCTTATTTCAAAACCTATCCTTCAGGAACCTATTTCGTTAGGGAAAAAATCTATTTTTACTATTTTAGATGTATAATATTATAGTCATCAAAAGTCTTTTTCAATTTTCGAAAAATCAGGGTTTTCAACGAGAATAAGACCTACACCATTCTTTGAAACGTCCTTTACACTATCCAATCACTAACAAAATTCAATCAAAAGCGATGGAGCAATTTTTTTGAAAATTTGGAAAATGTTCCAAAGGCTTCGGGTAAAGAACTCCCAAAATTAAAATATCGGTTTCAAATTACAGGGCCAGCGGTAATCAGCTTGATCTATTGGGGAATATAAATTTGGAGAAAATTGGCTAAACGGTTTAGCCGCTTGCGTTGTTCACAGACGGACAGACGATGCACAGACAGACGTTTTGCCGTCATTCGATTTATCGGTATCAAGGACTCACAAAACATTGATTCGGGAACACCACACGATAAGAGGATTATTCATTTTAAATATAGCAATTGGATTTATTCATTTCTTCATTACCAAGGCCCTGCTATAAGAGACTTTCTGCCGAATATTTGCTGTTTTATGGCACAGCATTACATAACTTACGCACTATTCCTTAGCGAGAAAGAGAATATGAAGATGCCCCTTGTGGCGGATAGGTATTGGATACCTCTGAGGACCTACTTGTTCGTATCTATACTAGGATTTATTTAACCATGCACTTGACGTAAATCAGGTGTTCATGGTTTCATCCAATTGGAAGCTTGCACGTCCCCACAGTGCCTGTGCTGACATATAAACTCCCGCAACAGATGATTTACGTCAAGTGTCGGACTAAATAAATCGTACTATACGGCGCTGCATCAGCACCTTACTCCCCACAACTACTGCCAGAGACTCCCATTGCTGCGTGCAATCGAAGGCGAAGTTCATGGGATTAGCGGTGGCGAGTAGTGATGCGACACCGATAGTGATGTTATAATTTGGCACTTTAAATTTTAAAATATCGCAAATTGAACACAAGGTTTTGGCACTATAAAAATTAAGAATTCTGATTTTATTACTTAGAGGGGACACATTGCTATTAAAAATTATTTTGTTCATTTTTAGATTTTCTAATTAATATCAGGAAATAAGGAAACTAATTTAATATTATGCCATTTGTAAACACAGGCACTGTCAAATTGAATGCTCGCTTGTGTTAAAAGTACTGTTGTCGGTGTGTCCACAATTTAACGATTATACTATAGACTCATTATTATTATTGTTATTATTATTATTATTATTATTATTATTATTATTATTATTATTATTATTATTATTATTATTATTATTATTTAATTTTTCCCTCGGAAATTTTTCTTTATTGATTGTTTTTTTCTACATTCACACATCATTCATTAATGGTTCATTATATACATAACCATTCATGCATCTCATTCACTCCCACTGCACAGTGAGTAAAAAGCTCGTCGCGGTACTGATTCCGTGACCGGGGCGATGAGGCCCAATGGGAGGCAGATGGGGCGCGGCGCCGCCTTCCCCGCGTCTTCCCCTCCGCGTCCGGCTGCCCCATGCCCCGACCCTCCAAAACACAATCAGGCTGCATATGGTTTCGGCGTTTGCTAGCATTCCGCATTTTCAGCAATTGCTGAAAAGTACCATCTCTAGACGTCGATGTTGGCAAACATCGATCGAAAACCCATCCATGATTTTAAACATCAATGTTTTAAAAGTGGTTTAGTAAT
>BOPP01000253.1:880816-893516 GCA_017312745.1 Gryllus bimaculatus
GCTCCGCTCCACCGCGCCGCGCCGCCCCCGCCGCGCCGCCCACGGGGAGGTGAGCGAAGGACGTGACCCCGTGGGGCTGCGCCAAAGGGGGGGGCGGAAAGGCCCCAGGGCGCGAGTTAATAAGCACAGGTAATACATTTCTCCAGCAGTAAAACATTTCTCCAAGTTTTCTGTCAAATGGCAGTCTTCATGGTTCACATCTGTGAGGAAATGTTTGTTTTCTTGCAGACAAGAACGATATCATACCAATCCATTGGAGAAAAGTTGTGGCTACTAGTTTTTGTCCTGTTTTCAATAAAGGACATACCTGAAACAGTTCAGTTCGAAACAGTTCGGTTAAACATCGGCTATCGTGGAGCCAAAATATTCTCACTTGTCCATCGAAACAACTGATAAAATGTTAATTTGCTACAGCAGTTAGAGCAAACCATTTAAATGTGGAGTTCGTTGTCTTGGCCACTTTCAAATATTTACTTGTGGAACACGACCATGTTATTATTCACAAATTTTAATTAATTGTAGGTCATATTAACTTCAGAAAGCCTCATGTGTCTGGGAAGAGAAGTGGACTGAATTCCAACCACCTATCTTGCTAGGGTCGAATATCCGCCATAGTTGAGACGCGAAATTTAGAACCTCCTCGTCAAGGGCCATGCAGCGGCAACGTGAGCTGAACCATAATATCACTGAGCCATCTCGCTCAGACTCAGTTATTAATGTAGGTGCTTCAACTTTGTTCCTCAGGAACCACATTAAATGTGTAATTAAAAAAATACCTTCGCCGAAAGGCAAACCCAGGTATCGAAGGCGCCTGGTTGTTCCTTTGGTCGTAGGATTACCATATGCACTGTTTTCCTCAAACATAGCCTCTTATTGCAATAAGAAAAATTGTCCAGGTAGATTTTACAAGAAAGGACGAAATATCCTCGTTTTTATTGGAAAGGGGGTACTACTGTTTAAGTTGGCTCGTATTCCTCAATTATGATGGCTTGCTAAGTCGCACCGAAACTCATAGAAGTGAAAGGTTCGTATTACTAAATTTCTAGGTAGCGATACCGATAGTCCATATGAGCCTATACGAAGCTCAAATGACGCGATAGCTCATTTTCCCTTCTTAGAACCATTACTGAATCTCTCCTTTCTAGATTTCACTAGTCTGTGAAACACTCTTGTTACGCAGATTGTCAAAAAAAGGCATTTTGGTTTCCCGTTTTCCTTTCAAAAAAATACCGCAGTTCGGTCTGTAACGCCGAGCAGTGCAGACTTGCTGAGGTCGAACCCTGCCGCCGTTATCAGCGCCAGTTGAATAACCAATGTGTTTCCGAGTGTAGTGGAAGCTAAACGACAATCTTGTGAGTTGTAAGTGGGGAGTGCTTGCTGGGAGGTGGCCCGTCTTATTTCTGAGTGTTGTCAGTATTTGCGCGACAATGAAAATTATCAACCCTATTGTATTTGTAGGGATGACCTTTGGGTCTCCCAAGAAGGAACCCCCTCCATCGTTACCCGAGGCCATCTCGTCTGCGTTTTTGACCACTCATCATTGCGTTTCTATTCCAAACTGCAATGACTTAAACTTAAACATGGTTAAAAATCCTAATTCTCATCCTGCCGCAATCACGCATCCAAAAGCGAAAATTCAAGCCTTAGAATATATACTATTTCTATGACAACAATCTCAGGAACGTCAACAGTTACTTGAGTAAAATCCTTCCCATAATCCAAACACTCCAATGGACGTTCTAAGTGAATTACAAAACCATACTCAAAATAGTGCACCCCATCCAAGTGAAAGTTCTCATTTAAACGATTATAATAGTTCGAAACGTAAACGAGGAATGAGCAGTGAAGAAAGTGCCAGTTTGCAAGATTCAGCCCAATGTATAATATTCCCACTGTTAACCCCTTTCAAGAACTTGAGGAAATTAGAGATGAATCTTGTACTACTATTCCAAACTTAGAACATGCTAAAATACCCCCATAATATAAATAAAACTTCAGGTATGCTAAGAAATTTCAATACATTTATATTAGATATCCTAATTGCTTAAGCAAGTAGTAGAAAATAAATTTAGTTCTCAAATTAAAAACGACTATGTCTCTATTTTCTTCCAAACAATGGAAGATTACATGAAAATACAGAAAACAATGTGAAGTAAATATCATTCATTACTTTACTTTTAGAGACCCATCAAAAAGAGTACATCCAGCGTTATTTATGACATACTAACTTCGTATACTAAGGAAAAAAGTTAGGTCAAACATTCTCAGTAAATACCGTTTACAGACTTTTTGTGGGGAAAAGAGAATCCTTCGAAATGTGTGCTGAGGAACTCACTGAGAGTGATCAAAGTAGAGAGACAATTAAATTAAGAACATTATTCAATAGTGTTGTTAAAGTCAAATTTAAAAAATTAAACAACAGATTCAATGTAAAATTGTCAGTAATTTAATCATACACAACGAACTGTAAACTGGATGTGTTAGATGTGTAGAAAAGCATCATTTCAGTAAATGTATAAAAACCTAAAAACTCTCTACCTCATTGTGTGAACCGTCTCAAAAAACACACAACTAATTATAGTGGATATAGATTCTTAAAAAAACTATTCAAAATCTAGTTCGAATCCATTTCAAAATACAATTCAAACTCCTTTTATTCTCAACTCCCCTCAAAACCGACACCGATACAACCAAAAACTTGCTAGAAATTCCAAAACTCCTCCTTCCACTTCTCCTCTTCCTGTGATTACTAATTTACAGAATTTTCCTCATTTACCATCACTCTCCACAAACTTAATCCGGCAAAGACGAATAACTGGATAATCATGCCCCTTCTCAACCTACGGAATATCCGTATTATAATGTCATTTCTCCAGATATTCTTGACATTGCAAAATTTAAGCTTCCCATTTACACAATACTGCACACCAGCATTAAACTCTGATCAGAATCCTGTATCAATTAACTTTAATAATGCTATTCCATAGCTGTAATATAATAATAATTCATTAATTAAAGGAAAAATAAATAGAAAACGTTTCCAGTCATATATGCTTCAAACAAATAATTATCATACGTCTCTTCATACTCCATCTGATGTAGATGCTGACATTATAAAACTAAAAGTAATATATTACAAGCTATTAAATTATCAAAAAAGACGCGTAACCATCGTAAGAAATCAGTCACACCTGTCATACCAAACAAAATATTAAATTTAATAGCTCTCATGTATGTAACTCGTTGGAAGTGGCAAATCACTCGCGATCCTGACACTGAAACTACCTTATGTCGCATTTCCCATGAAGTTAAAAATAAACTAGAACAATACAGGTTTACTAAATTTAGAAACTATGTATCTCAAATTCAACCTAACTCTGCATCAATGTGGTCAACAATTAAATTCATCACAAATGACTATAAAACAATTACTCCTATTAAAAAATAATAACATATTAGAAACTACTGATTCTGAAAAAGCAGAGCTACTGGAAAATAATTTTGAACTCTAGTTTACTAACAGTCTCCCTTTTAATACTGCCTTTACACAAAATAGTGTTCAAATATTAGCTAACCCACTTCATACAGTTCCGGATAAATGAAATTTATTTCTACATCTGAAATCTAGTACATAATTTCCAAACTTAAAAACAAGAAATCGCCAGGCTTAAATCTAATTCCTAGTATTTTAATTAAACATTTACCACATCCCATCCTCAGTTCACTAACAGCGATATATTCAACTTCTTTCCAAACTCCTGAAAAACTGCACTTATTCTACCAATACCTAAACCCAATACAGATGAAACTATACCTGCAAATTTTAGGCCAAATAGTTTGCTGCCAAACTTTTCATAAAATGTGTGATAGAGCAATTTTAACCTGGATTAATAAATTTGTAAATCAAAATTATATTCTTCCGAGTAGTCAATTTGGTTTTAGACATAACCATTCTACTTCTCATCAATTGCTACGCTTAACAGACAATATGGTCACTAATTTTCAAAAATTAGGACGATCTTCTTATATTTCTAGATGTAGAAAAAGCATTTGATCAAATCTGGCATGATGGACTACTTTTTAAATTAAGAAATATTACTTTCTCAAATTACTTACAAAATATAATAAAATCCCTTTTTGTAAATCGAAGATTCAAAGTACAAATAAATAGCACTCTCACAAGAGTTTTTATTTCTGATACGCCTTATCCCTTACATTCAGACATTGCCTTTTTTTCGGACGACACTGCAATATTTACCACTCATCGCGATCTTCTTTTAGGTAGAGATAATCACTAAGATGAGCTAAATCTCCTCATTTCTTGGTTCATTAATTGGCAAATAAAAATAAATCATCAAAAATCTCAATCTAAAATCTTCTCCTTGAAACGGATTCTTCTTACTTATCCCGTAATAATTAATAATCATGCAGACAAATAACTTCCATATGATACTCTTGTTAAATATATTTGACTTCAAATAGACACTAAACTAACTTGGAAAACCCGTATAATATCAATAGCTAATAACAGACGTAAAATATGTAAATTGTATCCATTCATAAATAGAAAATCTAAATGATCAATATACTGAACAGTAATAATACTTAAATATATTATAAGACCTCCACTGTCCTACGCCTGGTCAGTATTGGGAGGTTCCGGTAAAAGCAACCTTTTGAAACTGGAAGTTCTGCAAAACAAAATTTTAAGAGAAGTTTTAGTTTCATTACGGTATATCAGAAATGACCGAGTTGTAAAAGATTTATCTATAGAACCTCTAAAAACTTAGATTCTTTAACTTTCATTTCAATTCTACTCTACTCTTACATCTTGCCCAGCCTCTCTAGGTACATCAGTCTTTTTCCACGAATCAAATCAAGGTATTCAAAAAACCTACTACATCCTCCTTAATTAGCTATAAGAAAGGTTCAGACATCCCTAAATTCAAAATGTATTTTGTACTCCAAATATTTTATGTACTTTTCTGAAGGATCCTTCCTGGGTGTTCTTAGTAGTTAGTTTCTAATATTATTGTTTTCAAACATTGTTCATGTACGATGAAATGTAGTTCCAAAACCGATTATGTATACTATGTAACCTGAAAACTCTTGAAAGGCATAATTTTGTGGAACAAGAAGAATAAAACCATTTTAAAAATGAGAAAAAGAAACACTGGACAGAGGCCCAAGAAAGGGGCTGTCCCGATTAATTAATATTACCAAGCAATTTGTATTAATTGGAGAGTTCGTAAGCTTTTTATTGGTGAAAGTCTAGTCGAAGGGCATAAAGAATCAGCAGTGTTGCGTTGAGGTTGTGGAGGTTCGTGGCAGTCGCTGTCGCGACAAAATCAATAAACCTCTGCCACGTGACAACGGGACAGCAAACGTGTGCAACAAGTGCTTCCGCGAATCAGGCGAGAATGAGGCGACACCAGAGACGACGAAATTTATTTAAATTTCCCTCGGAATCAATGACATTATGTCATTTTGTGGGATCGAAGCATTTAAAAACCAATTTAATGAGCTAAAATCGTTAGCCTCTCATCAGCTACCTGTACTTTGTAAGCCTTTCATCAGTTAACTCTTTATATATACCTTGAATCCTTAATTAGCTATAAAAAAGATTCAGACATCACTAAATTCAAAATGTATTTTTTGCTGCAAGTATTTTATGTACTTTTCTGAAGGACGTTTTCTGGGTGTTCTTAGTAGTTAGTTTCTAATATTATTGTTTTCAAACCTGGTTCATGTTCGATGAAATTTAGTTCAAAAACCGATTATGTATACTATGCAACCTGAAAACCTTGAAAGACATAATTTTGTCGAACAAGAAGATTAATACCATTTTAAAAATTAGAAAAAGAAACACTGGACAAAGACCCAAGAAAGGGGCTGTCCCGATTAATTAATATTACCAAGCAATTTGTATTAATTGGAGAGTTCGTAAGCTTTTTATTGGTGAAAGTCTAGTCGAAGGGCATAAAGAATCAGCAGTGTTGCGTTGAGGTTGTGGAGGTTCGTGGCAGTCGCTGTCGCGACAAAATCAATAAACCTCTGCCACGTGACAACGGGACAGCAAACGTGTGCAACAAGTGCTTCCGCGAATCAGGCGAGAACGAGGCGACACCAGAGACGACGAAATCCATTTAAATTTCCCTTGAAATCAATGAAATTATATCATTTTGTGGGATCGAAGCATTTAAAAACCAATTTAATGAGCTATAATCGTTAGTCTTTCATCAGTTACCTCTGTACTTGTAAGCCTTTCATCAGTTACTTCTTTATATATTGTTTGATGCCTTATGCAACCTTACTGTCCATTTTTACATACTATTAACTTTCCAGACGTTAAAATAAATAATTGCAATCCGTATGCATTCAATATCGTCAGTTCTTAATAGGCCGTTTTGCAGGAACGCCGGTTCTCTGCCCGGAGAGAGCAGGGAGGGAGTACCCTGGAGATTGATCGCGTTCTGTCGCCTTGGTAACGGCGGCACAGGAAACTGGTAGGGACGTGCGGTGCTTGGTGATGTGGAACAGAGTTTAGCAAACATTGGCGTAAATGTCAAAGAGTAAATATTTTTATGTACCGAGCCAAGAAGCAATGTCAAGAATTGTTGTCGGAACGTCTGCTTAAATCTTTTTCTACTTTTGCTCCTCTTCCTCTCCTATCTACTTCCTCTCCTCCTTTCCTTTTCTCTACTCTCCACCTCCTCATCACTCTTCTCCTGTCATTCTCTTCCTCTTTCTCCTCTTTGGCCTTCCCTTCTTGCTGTTCCAATTAGCAAATCGGGTGACAGTCATCTTCCATTCTTTTCTTTTCTGGGCTTTGCTTTTTATGTGCACAGAGTTATGTTGCTTGCGATATTATTTCTGATTTGTTTAATATACTTAATATAATCTGCGCTTCAGATCACACAGTTTCTCACGACACACCATGTATTATGAATTTTAATAAATCTTATTAAGAGGAATGTTTCCAAAAAATTGAGCATTTTCAAATATGTTTTTTTCACAGAACTACTTTCAGTAAAACGTAGTTACGTATTGCATTTGTACTGTCAAGGAATTTGAAAGTCTATATTTATTTTCCAGAAGCACATTAACAATCTGAAATACAAAAAAAGATAAAATCAAATCCAAAAACAATTTCAGAAGAAAGTAAAGAGTAAAGTTAAAAAAATTACAGTAGCAAAATTACAGTAGCAATACATTAGCAATGAGTCTTTTGAAATTTCTGAAAATTAACAAGACCCCGGCATTATTAAAGAAATGTCACTGCAATTTATACAGAAATATAGTTCCATTTATTAAGTTTCGTAAAGAATATTTTTCACTGAAAGGTAAGGTTGAAAAGTGTAAGCTTGAAAATAAATGTAAGTACCTTTTCGAAAGGCATTAAGTGTGAGTGGTTTGGCATGAACCTCTCGGATCTCGTGGATTAGCAGTCGTGTTCCAATCAATACATCTCTCCCCACCTGGCGGCTGAACAGCAGACATGAGCAACAAGTGTGTGGGCGAGCCTCGAGCGACTGTGTGCCAAAATGCAGAAAAAGTAAGATAAAAAAATCTACTAAAAACACGAGCCTCCATATTTTATTACACATACCTGACACCACGCCTTTTATATTTAATCTCATTCCATTAAAACAAATATTTGCGTAACAACGTAGTAAGACTTTTTGACGTGGAACGCGAGTAATCCTCATTGAACATATGTCAGTCACGGGAAGTCATCCTTCGTTTCTTTTTTATCCCTACCGCCGTATGTATCGGCGTAGGTCGTTTTAACTCATCTTTCATTTCAATTTGAAGTAAATTTGTAGGGTGTTTTGAGAATAAATACAGTGGAAAGGAGTATTATTAATACACAGAGAATGCTAGATAAATATGTTTGAGGTTACAGTTAATTGAAATACTGAAAGGTACGTGGAGAGGAACTTTACAAAAATGAACGTCACATTAATGGAATGAATGTCAGATCTCTTACCAATGGTATAAGATTTTTTACAGATATTGCCGTAAGCCTTTGAATTTTGAAAAATAAATAAGCGAGAGAGAGGGGGGAGAGCGCCGAGAGAGGGAGTACGCCCGATAGAGCGAGAGCGACCCAGAGAGCGAGAATGCGCGCGAGAGAGAGCGCCCGAGAGAGCAAAAGCGCGCGACAGAGCGAGAGCGTCCGAGAGAGCGAGAATGCGCAAGAGTGCCCGAGAGAGCGAGAGCGCGCGAGAGAGCAAAAGCGCACGAAAGAGCGAGAGCGCACGAAGAGCGAGAATGCACGAGAGAGGAAGAGCGTCCAAGAGAGCGAGAGAGACCGAGAGAGCGAGAAGGGAGACCGAGAGTCTCCGAGAGAGCAAAAGCGCGCGACAGAGCGAGAGCGCCCAAAAGAGCGAGAATGCGCGAGAGAGCGAGAGCGCTCGAGAGAGCGAGAGAGAGCGAGAGCGCGTGAGAGAGCGAGTGCATTAGCGGAACAGCGCGCGCGTGTACCGTCCTTAGCCTGTGTTATACAGCGCGCCACTTAGCACTCGCTGTGAAGTGATCAGACACTTCAGCACTAGGGCCTTACATGCACAGCAGAAGCAGCAGTAGTAGCAATAACACAACAGTAGTCGCAAGACTTCTTTCCCCTCGAGGCCACAACTCACCAGTACACTGATGCTGACTCAGCAAACAAATTTATTGCACCCGCTTTGGATGAAACCTTCTATCTGCCAAGTCACTTGGCAGATACCGTTGACTTCCCGATGACATTTTGGTTAAACGAGCTCATTTCCATGTTAATATGAAAACAAAGCCCACGTGGGAAAATTACACTAGGGAACACGATTTTTACCTCCAGCCAGGTAGAGGGCGTAACGTACTCAATTTTATATCCAGATTACGAATATCACAATACACACGCCATATCACGTCACTGTTTTCTAAATATACCGTATCGTTATATCGTATCATACCGTATTTGGCTATCAATGCAAATACATTTAAAATGTATCTATAAGATTTGTAGAATCAATACAATTGGTTCGATATAATGCATATCATCGTTTCATCAATCCTTCAAGAGCAATTCTTTAAGAGAGTTGTGCATTTGTGGGGACAAAAAAGAAGACAATTGTAAAACATTGGTCACAGAATGGTTAGAAAGCTAAAAAATGTGAGATGTATCTTTGAATATTCATTTTCATAATATTTCCGACAGATTTTTGAGTGAATTTTTGGGTGGGTATTACTGAATAACATAGTGAACAGTTTTATCACGACATTGCAACTATAGAGAAGAGATACCAAGAGCGTAAGGAACCTGCAATAATGCGGGATTTTCCTGGTTTCTTGCCAGAGAGAGTAAAAACGAATACTGAGTATAGTGACAAGGCGCAAAGCTTTTATAAGTCATGCACTAGGAATTTCTCCTTCCAAAAATATTTCAATATTATTGCACGAATATGCGTATTCCATTTTAACTACTTATTATCTCATATGAAGCATGCTCTAAAAATTTTTAGTAATATAGCCGGAGCAACAATGCAAAAATTTCTATAGGATTTGGTATATTTCAAATAATAAATACGTTAATATCATATGAACCATGTGCGATAGAAAATTTTTATAATCATTTTCGAACCCAGCGTAATCGTTGCCTCTGAAATCACCTACTTTCATTCGTTAGGTACGAAAAAATTTAATTTGTTCTTTAGGGTTATCGGATTACACTTCTCTACCTCTCCAACTCTCTCACTCTCAAAAAAAAAAAGAAGGTAAGTTACCAATATAAGATCCAACACCAATATGGGTTCGAATGCGAGCAACGATGTCGTCCCATGTACGATTTCTCAGTAGATTTCACTGCCAACGCCAAACAGCGGTAAAGATGTCAATGGAATCAGGTGAAAATTGGACAACTACTACTTACAGTTTCTGCTCAGAATACTCCATTCTCGCATCTCCTCTCCAAATATTTACATTCATTCGGAAACCCAGTACAAGACAGAAAATAAATATAGAAGAGTGTAATAATTGCCTAAATAATATAGCAGTATATATGAATTCGCGCGGGCCTCGAAGAAGTAACAGTGGGAGCTAAATCAATAAATCGTTTATCACGTGACAGCTGAACAGCCGTCATGTGCAACAAGTTGTCACGCGGCCAATACGAAAATCTATGCGATGAAACAAGGTGAAGAGTGAATGCCTGGGTAAAAATTTCTGTTCTTCACATTTATAATACGAAAGACTGAAAAAAATACATGTTCTCACGTATATTTGTTGTGTAATTTTATGTATTGTACTAATAATTTTAATTAAAAGCCAAATTCTAAAACTTGCACTGATTTGCACTTTTTTCTTCTCACGTATCTATAAAGAGAGTATGAAATTGAATTTTAACACAACTCCCAGGCAATTGAAATTTAAATGTAGATAAAAGTCCTTTTAATTGATGGATTAAAGTGATTGTTATTGTTATTATTAATATAAATAAATAAATAAATAAATAAATAAATAAATAAATAAATAAATAAATAAATAAATAAATAGGAATAGACTGAATGTATTAAATATACAAGAGATATAAAATTATAGGGAAAATGTTATTTTGCCTACAGATGTACTTGATATATTCGGAAGATTGTATCACTGCCCAAGTGTTCAGCATTAAACAGTTATTACTTTAGTAATAGTAAATAAATTATTATTATTATTATTATTATTATTATTATTATTATTATTATTATTATTATTATTATTCGTATTTGCGATTGTGTGAGGCGAATGTGAAACTGAATGATTTACTTGTTATGATGAACTATGAAACGGTAGAGTAATGAAATAGGGTGAAAATTGGACCTACTGCTACTTAAAGTTTTCAGCCGAATATTTTCATTCTCGCATCTGCGTCTCCCAAATATTTACATTCATTCGGAAGCACTGTAGAAGGGAGTAAATAAATATAGGAATGTTTTCTGTATTAATTTGCCTAAATATGAAGGTAGTATATATGAAATGCGCGGGGTCTCGAAGTCAAGTGGGGGTAAATCAATAAATAGCTATTCAACGTGAACAGCTGAACAGCGCATCATGTGCAACAAGGTGTCGCGCAGCCACACGAAAAATTGGTATGCGATAAAAGAGGTGATGAATAAATGGATCTTCACATCTTTATTTTACGAAAGACTGAAAACAAATCAAAGATTACAT
The DNA here is from genome assembly GCA_017312745.1 of Gryllus bimaculatus. NCBI lineage: Eukaryota > Metazoa > Arthropoda > Insecta > Orthoptera > Gryllidae > Gryllus > Gryllus bimaculatus. Next base: position 892,010 of record BOPP01000253.1, read on the forward strand.
GGTTCCTCACGTATATTTTTTTGTGTAATTTTATGTATTGTAAACCAATACTTTCAACCAAATGCCAATTGTAAAATTTAGCGATTTGCAACTTTTTTTTCTTCTCGCGTTTTTTGTAAAAGATTGAAATTGATTTTTTACACAACTCCCAGGCTATTGAAATTTAAATGCCAGTTAAGTGGCATTTAATTGTATTGAATAGCCCGTTTTTTAGGATTACATTGAATTAAATAATAGCTGATGCGCAGGTGGATTTAACAATGTCATTATGTCTTCAAATTACGAATATCAACTGTGGATCGGGTTTGTTCCAACAAAATATTTCCTATTTAAAATAACTTCTCTGTTCTATGTTTCAACAACGGTGAATAAGAGGTGTTTGAACACGTTCAGTTCGTGCTAAATATCATTTCCCTAACTATATTCTCAATGAATTTTAATACTCATTTCATTCCCATGGCATTAGCCGTGGCGGCAATAAATCGCTTATCAACCGTAACTGCTGAACAGCCGTCATGTGGCACAAGTGTTCGCGTGGCCAACCACGAAAATCTATGCCATGATCGAAAGTTAAGAAGTGAATGGACAGGTTAATAGTTTCTGTACACTACATATTTATTACGTGAAAGACTCAAACCATAATTCCCCCTCGTAGATTATGAGTACTCCTACCTGAAGGATATTTTACTATCATAGACCATCATGGAGGGAGATTGTGGAATTCTTTCAGATTTTGTTGCACAGACTTTGTAATTTAATAACATCAATCGTTCATTCAGTCCTGGATTTAATCTGTTTTTATTTACCTCACAGACACCATAGATATTATTACATATGGTGGCTAGTCACTCACGAAGCGCCAATGATACTGTGTATTTCAAAATAGTGAAAAAATTAATGGATTTAACTACAAAATAATTTATATGCATTTAACTATTGTTTACAATGCCTTAGGTAGTTGGAGAGTGCTTACTTAAACTATTCTTTAACACTAAGCATACAATCTATACTTAAATTGTAGACTTGTATGCTGTATGTTTGTCTGTATTGGTACTATGGCGCGGCAGCCTGAACCTCCGGCCTCAGGGCTCGGCGCGGGCCCCCGGCCCGGGCTCAGGCCTAAACCGGCGACGTCCGCCTGCTCCGGCCATGTGTTAGTAGTGTGGTTAGCCAAGCATAGACATCCCTGTGCCGTAAGCGGTCTTCTCAACCTGAGAAAATTGCCCAATTTTCTAATCGTCACACAGCAAACCATATACTGGGACATGGAAAGCATAAACTATACTACTACTATTACTATACTACTACTATACTAATAAGCACACCATAATCTTGACTCGACCAGTGAATCGATACCGCGGAGCTCGTACTGGAAAGTGGGCACGCTGAAAGCCAGGCTAGCCACACACCCAAGACGTATCAAAATTTTCCACAATACATATTTGCATTGGTTAATAGAAAAAAAATAAAAAGGGATTTGCGATGAGGAGGCTGCAGGTTTCGAATC
>BOPP01000253.1:907402-933857 GCA_017312745.1 Gryllus bimaculatus
TAACATAATGTCAATTTTATAATTCTGAAGGAATAAAATTAATTCTTGTTTGTGCTGTAGGAGGCCATCCTCTCCACTATGAAAAAATGAAAAGCAATTACCTACAAACGTTCTTCCGTCATAGTTTCAGCATAACAAGTAAATGATTCATAAAATATTTCACATTCGCTAGCAGAACTCGCAAATACGTAATAATAATATTTATTGTACTACCACTAAAGTAGTAACTATTTAATGCAGAACACAATAATACAAACACAATAATAATAACCATCTTATATTTACTATTACTAAATTAGTAACTGTTCAATGCAGAACACTTGGGCAGTGATACATTCTACCGAATATATCAAGTATATCTGTAGGCAAAATAACATTTTCCCTAAAATTTTATATCTCTTGTACACTTAATACATTCACGTCTGTTCGCTATTAAAATCAATATCGATGTTACCTCTATTTATTTATTTATTTATTTATTTATGTATTTATTTATGTATTTATGTATGTATGTATGTATGTATTTATTTATTTATTTATTTATTTATTTATTTATTTATTTATTTAATTTACGTCAAAAACAGTTAAGAACTGTGTGTGGCAGGCTATGGGGAGATGTTAATTTGAAATTACATTTATGCCCAGAAGCAAAACAAGGGGCTATCTCATCCACATGATTCTTGTATGCCTCGTTTTATTAAGTTAATCATTACCTTGTGGGCATGGTCGTATTTGTGATTGTCCCTTCACTCCTTATTATCATCCTTTAACCGTATTATTCATAATTAAGAAGAGATACAGCAAAAAAGCTGATAAACTATCCAGCACCAATCTGGGGTAGAATAACCGATTTTACATTTTCCATTTCTCACGTTCTTCACGCGAAGAACATAATCGCATATACCTACTGTTGTGCATGATTCCAGCCAGGATGTCGTTTCTTGTAGGATTTCTCTGTAAAATTCACCCCCAACGTCAAACAGCAGTAATCATGTCAATGGAATCAGGTGAAAATTGGACTACTGCTACATACAGTTTTTGCTCAGAATATTCCCTTCTCGCATCTGCTATCTAAATATTTACATTCATTCCGAAGCACTGTACAAGAGAGTAAATAAATATAAGAATGTTTTCTGTATTAATTTCCTAAATATTAAGGTAGTATACATGAAATTGCGTGGGCCTCTAAGAAGAAACAGTGGGAGCTAAATCAATAAATCGCTTATCACGTGACACCTGTACGGCCGTCATGTGCAACAAATTGTCTCGAGGCCAACACGAAAATCTATGCCATGAATCGAAGTTAGGAGTGAATGGACAGGATAATATATTCTTACTTAATATTTATACTACGAACGACTAAAAACAAAATAGAATGTTCTCACGTATATTTTGTGTGTAATTTTATGTATTGTACCAATATTTTCAATCAAATGGCAAATTGTAAAACATACTTAGTTGCACTTTTTCTTTCTTACGCATCTGTAGAGAAACGTTTGAAATTGATTTCTCAGGCAATTGAAATTTAATTGTAGTTTAATTTAGGTGTATTTTTAAGTGTAAGTGTAATTTTAGTGTAATTAATTCCTTTCAATAGAATTCGGGTATGCGTTTAACAATTTTTGATAAAATAATTTCTGATGCTTTTACACAAGAGTTGGCCGATACAAGATTGGCCTACAGGACAGAAAACAGATGTGTGCCACAAGTAAGTGGAAGCAATGACACACAGAGTTTGTAGGAATGACGGGATGTTTGGGGGAGTGACAGCGGACCGCTGCTCCGATTAGTCGCCTTCTACAAGGGGAGGTCCCGTGGTGCTATTCTACTAAAATTCCCGACACCACACGGGGAATTATTATTATTATTATTATTATTATTATTATTATTATTATTATTATTATTATTATTATTATTATTATTATTACGTATTTGCGAGTTGTGCGGCGAAAGTGAATCAAATTATGAATTATTACTTGTTATGCTGATATAATGACTGAAGAAGTTTCGTGAGCAAATGTTTTTTGATTTTTTTTAGAAAGAAAGAGGGTTGGCGTATCTTTATGTGGTGAACGAATGGGTATTACAATTCATGAGAATATGTTAGGGGAAAATATTGAAGAAAAAAGCCTTGAGAAATGGGTATTTGGAAGAACTGAATGCGTGTAATTACCTTTTTCAGGATTGTTGAACATAGAACAAAAGAAATGATTTTAAATTGAAAAGTTTTTGACAAACCGAAATCCACTGTGATCTCATAATTTAAAACTATAATGAAGTAGTGAAAAGCACCTGCAATTTTTATTAGCTTACAAAATGTTCAACACCTATCTGGGGTCAAGTATCCGATTTTACATTTGCAATTCTCACCGTCATCACGCGAACAACATAATCGCATATACCTACCGATGAGCATAATGCCAGCAAGGGTGTCGTCCCTTGTAGGAGTATATTTTACCGCCAACTTCAAACAACGGTAGAGATGTTAATGAAATCAGGTGAAAATTGAAGTAATGCTTGTCACAGTTTCTGCTCAGAACATTCCATTCTCGCATCTCCTCTCCAAATATTTACATTCATTTGGAAACAGCAAATACATACAGGAAATTCTTGTGTATTCGTTGCCTGAATATTAAGGTAGTATATATGAATTCGCGCGGGCCTCGAAGAAGTGACAGTGGGGAGCTAAATCAATAAATCGCTTATCACGTGACAGCTGAACAGCCGTCATGTGCAACAAGTTGTCGCGCGGCCAATACGAAAATCTGTGCGATGAAACGAGGTGAAGAGTGAATGCAGAGGTTAATATTTCTGTACTTCATATTTATATTACGAAAGACTCAATGAAATACATGTTCTCACGTATATTTGTTGTGTACATTTATGTATTTTACCAATACTTTCAATCAAATACAAAATTTAAAACTAACTGATTTGCACTTTTTTCTCCTCGCGTATTTATAAAGAAAAGTTTGAAATTGATTTTTAACACCACTCCCAGGCAATTGAAATTTAATTGTAGTTAAAGTCCTTTTAATTAAATTCGGGTGTGCATTTAAAGATTCTTGATAAACAATTGCTGATGGGCCTCTGCATTTAATTACTTAATTATGTCTTCAAAATACGAGATCAAAGAGGAACTGGGTTTGTCAAAATTTTTTCTATTTTAAATAACCTCTTCTTTTCTATGTTCAACAACCTTGAAAAAAGGTGTTGACACTCGTTCAATTCTTCCAAATACCCATTTCCCAAGGTTTTTTTCCTTCAATATTTTTGCCCAAATTATTCTCATGAATTTTAATTCTCATTCGTTCACCACCTAAAGGTGCGCTATCTCTCTTCACTACAAAAAAATCAGAAGTACTTGCCCACAAAACGTCTTCTGTCATAGTCTCAGCATATCAAGTAAATAATTCATAACATGTTTTACATGGGCTCGCACAACTCGCAAATACGTAATAATAAAAATATTTAATTTACTACCACAAAACTAGTAACTATTTAATGCAGAACACGTGTGCAGTGATACATTCTTCCGAAAATATCAAGCCCAATTGTAAGACAAAAAAACATTTTCCCTATGTTGCTACACTTAATACATTCACGTTTAGGCGCTATTAAAATCATTATCCAAGTTACCTTGTTTCTTTATTTCTTGTTGGTCGCTTGGTCGCTTGGTCGCTTGGTTGACAACAATTGAATATAGTCGAACGAGTCCCCATCTTTCATATAGATAGGCGATTCTGTGCGTTGATGAACCGAATCGTAGATCTCAATTGTCCCCCTGTGGTGGCACGCAGCTCAACTAACGCGCATTGATGCCCTCTTGAATCTATGATGTAATGCTAGGCGACTAAATTACAGAAACGTAATTATTCTGTAAATATATTGAGGTTTATGGTTGAAAATCATAGTATGTAGTTCTCCTGATCTTCAGAGCAAGCTAGCACAAAAAAGTTTCATCGACATTGGTTGCGTACATTAAGTGATGCTCGAACTTTAACTCAATGTCCTTATACATCTTTATAAATTAATATATATTATACATTTGTTTTCATTGTTGTAGCACCCACCATTGTGACCTTGGAATGAAGTTACAAATTATCATTATTGTACGAGTAAAGCTTTATAACACACACAAAAAAATTCAGAATCCGAAATCAAAGTAAAATTAAATTGAAAGAAAAATTTCATGTGTTTCATTTATTTCTTCTATGTCTATATCAGACTCAGTTTTAGATAAAAAACTAATTATCTCGTTTCGAATTAGAAGACTTAAATAGCACAGGGCCCCCTTAGCCTCAGAGCTAAGTCTCTCAGCCTCTAGCCCTAGGACATGATCCTACAGGTCCATAAAGAACTTACGCAACTGTGTTTAAGGCATTATCCGTAAAGAAGTTACATTTGTTTGTTTGTAAGTTAGTTTGCCAAGCAATGACACTGATTTAAAATCAGCCCTCACAGCTGTTGCTGTCTTGGAAGGTGACTTTTGCGGTGCCATGATTATTACCGGGGCACTGTTGCATTTAATTGAATCACATGTAAGTAAGTCTAACTTTACAGATAGCTAGATGTATTTAAGTTTGCTTTGATCAAATTCATGGTGGCAAATTTGATTACAATTAGAATTAGAAAGTTAACTATAACAACACTATTACAAAAATTGAAATTGAAATTAGAGAATGATAATATAGTTCTTATTATTTTATTGTAATTTCCCAAATAATATTATGTCCTTACTCTGACTTTATCTAACATTTCACTCCACATCAATTTACAGTATAAGGGACATAATAATAATAACAATAATAGTAGAAATATATTATTGTTATTATTATTATTATTATTATTATTATTATAACATTAACAAAAATCTATAATCCGGCCCCGTGTCGCTGAAGCTTGCGCCAGCCCCTTCGCCTGCGCCGAGGGGGCTGTAGTGTCGGGTCCTGCGTATGCTTGGTCGTATTTGTGAATCACCCTTCACACTTCATTATCATCCTATCACCATATTATTTATAACTCAAGACTTAATAGCTTTGTCTTAAGAAAGAATACATCCAAAAAGCTGATAAAAAATTTTTAGCACCAATCTGGGATAGAATATCCGATTTTACATTTGCCACTTCTCTCGGTTATCATAACTTCATAACCGCATGCCCCTACTATCTAACACTTCACTCCCCTTCAATACACAGTATAGGTGACATAATAATAATAATAATAATAATAATAATAATAATAATAATAATAATAATAATAATAATAATATAAATAATAATAATAATAATAATAACAACAACAACAATAAAAATCAATCACTATAATCCAGCCTCGCCGAGGAGGCCGTAGGTTCGAGTTCTGCGTAGGAATGATTGTATTTGCCCCTTCACACCTAAATATCATTCTTTAAACTTTTATTCATAATTCAAAACTTAACAGCTTTATCTCAAGAAAGGATACCGCCAGAAAGCTGATAGAATGTCCTAAACGAATCTGTGGTCGAAAAAACAATTTTACACTTGCCAATTCTCACGGTCATCACGCAAACATAATCGCATACACCTACTGTAGTTCATAATGCCAGCAAGGATGTCGTCCCTTGTAGGATTTCTCGGAAGATTTCACCGCCAACTTGAAACAGCGGTAAAGATGTTAATGAAATCAGGTGAAAATTGAACTGATGCTTGTCACAGTTTCTTCTCAGACTAATCCCTTCTCGCATCTCCTCTCCAAATATTAAGATTCATTCGGAAACACTGTACAAGACAGAAAATACATATAGGAAAGTCTTGTGTATTAGTTTTCTAAATATTAAAGTAGTATATATGATTTCGCGCGGGCTTCGAAGAAGTAACAGTGGGGGTAAATCAATAAATCGCTTATCACGTGACAGCTGAACAGCCGTCATGTCCAACAAGTTGTCACGTGGTCAACACGAAAATCTTTGCGATGAAACGAGGTGATGTGAGAATGGAGAGGTTAAGATTTTCTCTACTTCATATTTATAATACGAATGACTCAAAACAAAAATACATGTTCACTCGAATATTGTGTGTGTATTTTATGCATTGTACCAATATTTTCTATCAAATGTAAAACTGTAAAACTAACTGATTTGCACTTTTTTCTTCTCACGTATTTAAAACTAAAGTGTGAAATTGATTTTAACAACACTCCCAGGCAATTGAAATTTAATTGAGGTTAAAGTCCTTTAAATTGAATTCGGATGTGCATTTTAGGATACTAGGATAACAATTGCTGATGGGCCGGTCCATTTAACTACTTAAGTATTATAATAAATAGTTGTAATAGTAATAATTATTATAATAAATAGTGGTGCCGGGGATTTTAGTAGAATAGCACCACGGGACCTCCCCCTGTCGTAGAAGGCGACTAATCGGAGCAGCTGTCCGCTGTCACTGCCCTAAACATCCGTCATTCCCACAAACTCTGTGTGTCATTGCTTCCACTTACTTGTGGCACACATCTGTTTTCTGTCCTGTAGGCCAATCTTGTATCGGCCAACTCTTGTGTTTCCGCCCCGACGCTATTAGGTTGCGAGGGCTAGGGAGTCGTTTCCATTCTACCCTTCTATTCTAACTCTGTCTTCTCTGTCCCCTCTTGTTCCTTCCATTTCCTTAAGCTGGCGGTAGCTCAAAAACGCTAGGGGACGGTGACCCTGAAGAAAAAACCCAAGATGGAGGATCTGTCAGGATCGACAGTTACGGTGCAGGGGATCGGAGCCGCAGTACCGGCGGTCGGTGGTGCGCAAGCAGGCCACCGGGCGTCGTCACCCAGCGACTGCAATGCCAGGGGTGCGGATCACTCGGCACCACTGGCAGATAGTTCTACGAGTGATAGCAAGCTTCGCGGGACTCGTATGGAAGTGTGCGAAACTAGGGTTGAGGGATCCCTTAAAAACCCTCGTCCAGAAAAAAAGCCCGAAGTTCAATGCAAAAAGATGGAGAAAATTGGACAATAATCTATGATGACCTGTTCAAGAACACAGCAGCGGTACTAAAGTACCTTACAGTAAAAAGAATTGAAGGGAATTTTGATAAAGTGAGCCCGTTTATAATAGAGAGGAGTATTAGCACCTGCGCTGGATCTGCCGTAAAAGACATACAGAAAACTCCATCTGGACTCTTGACAGAAACATTCAATGACAAACAAGGCAAAAAGTTACTAGAACTGAAGAAAATAGGCACTATAGATGTTGAAGTAAATCCTCACGGCACACTGAATAGCTGCAAAGGTGTTGTATTTTGTAGTGACTTACTAAAATGCAGTGAAGAGGAAATAGTTCAAGAACAAGGTTCTCAAGGAGTCATTGCCTATCGTAGGTTAACAATGAGGCGGAATGGGCAGATAATTCCTTCAGCGCCCTATGCCCTGACGTCAAAGCATTGTACGTTACCACAGATGATGATGATGATAATAATAATAATAATAATAATAATAATAATAATAATAATAATAATAACAATAATAGTAATAATAATATTAATAGCAAAAACAATAACTATAATCCAGCCCCGCTGAGAAGGTTGTAGTTTCGAGTCTTGCGTAGAAATCTCATATTTGTGATTGCCCCTTCACACCTAAATATCATTCTATCAATTTTTATTCATAAATCAAGAGTTAACAGCTTTGTCTTAAGAAAGAATACAGCTAGAAAGCTGACAAACTGTCGGAAACCTATCTGGGGTCGAATAACCGATTTTACATTTGCCATTTCTCACGTTCATCACGCTTACAACATAATCGCATATACCTGCTGTAGTGCATAATGCCAGCAAAGACGTCCTCCCATGTAGGTTATCTTTGTATATTTCACCGCCAACGTGAAACAGCAGTAAAGATGTTAATGAAATCAGGTGAAAATTGCACTAATGCTTGACACAGTTTCTGCTCTAAATATTCCATTCTCGCATCTCCTCTCCAAATATTTACATTCATTTGGAAACACTGTACAAGACAGAAAATAAATATAGGAGAGTGTAATAATTGCCTAAATAATATAGCAGTATATATGAAATCGCGCGGGCCTCGAAGAAGTGCCAGTGAGGAGCTAAATCAATAAATCGCTTCTCACGTGACAGCTGAACAGCCGTCATGTGCAACAAGTTGTCGCGCGGCTAATACGAAAATCTATGCGATGAAACGAGGTGAAGAGTGAATGCACAGGTTAAGATTTTCTGTACTTCACATTTATTATACGAAAGACTGAAAAAAATACATGTTCTCACGTATATTTGTTGTGTAATTGTATGTATTGTACTAATAATTTCAATCAAATGCCAAATTGTAAAACTTGCTGATTTGCACTTTTTTGCTTCTCACGTAATTATAAAGAAAAGTTTGAAATTGATTTTTAACACAACTCCCAAGCAATTGAAATTTAAAAGTAGTTAGGAAATTTCTGTATTAATTGCCTAAATATTAACGTAGTATATATGAAATCGCACTGGCCTCGAAGAAGTAACAGTGGGGAGCTAAATCAATAAATCACTTATCACGTGACAGCTGAACAGCCGTCATGTGCAACAAATTGTCACGTGGCCAACACGAAAATCTATGCCATGAAACGAGGTGATGAGTGAATGAACAGGTTAAGATTTTCTGTATTTTATATTTATAATACGAAAGACTCAAAACAATAATATTTGTCCACACTAATATTTTTTGTGTAATTTTGTGTATTGTATCAATATTTTCAATCAAATGCCAAATTTAAAATTTACTGATTTGCACTTTTTTCTTCTCACGTATTTATAAAGTGAAGTATGAAATTAATTTTTAACACCCCCTCAGGCACAACTCGTAAATACGTAATAATAATAATAATAATAATAATAATAATAATAATAATAATATAATTTACTATTACTAAATTAGTCAGTATTTAATGCAAAACACGTGTGCAGTGATACCTTCTTCTGAAAATATCAAGCACATCTGTACGCAAATTGACATTTTTCCTATAATTTTATATCTCTTGTACACGTAATACATTCACCTCTATTCACTATTAAAATTAATATCCAAGTTACTTTCATTTATTTATTTATTTACGTCAAAAACAGTTAATTAGAACTTGCATTTATGTCCAGAAGCAAAACAAGCGGTCATCTCACCCATTTGATTCTTGTCAGCCTCTCTTTATTAATTTTACCATTCCCTTGTGGCATGGTCGTATTTGTGATTGTCCCGTCACTACTCATTATCATCTTTTCACCCTATTATTCATAATTCACGGATTAAAAGTTTTGTCTTAAGAAGAGATACAGCAAAAAAGCTGATAAACTGTCCAGCACCAATCTGAGATCGAATAACCGATTTTACATTTCCCAATTCTCTCGGACATCACGCGAACGTCATAATCGCTTCTACCTGCCGTTGTTCATAATGCGAGCAACGATGTCGTTCCTTGTAGGATTTCTCTGCAGATTTCACCGCTTACTTCAAACAGCGGTAAAGATGTTAAGGAAATCAGGTGAAAATGAGACTAACTTAGTTTCCCTCAGAATATTCCATTCTCGCATCTCCTCTCTAAATATTTGCATTCATTCGGAAACACTGTACAAGCGAGTAAATTAATATACGAATGACTTGTGTATTAATTGCCTAAATATAATATTAAGGTAGTATGTATGAAATCGCGTGGGTCTCGAGGTCGTAAAAGTGGGGGCTGAATCAATAAATCGCTTCTCACGTGACAGCTGAACAGCCGTCATGTGCAGCAAATTGTCACGTGGCCAACACGAAAATCTATACGATGAAACGAGGTGATGAGAGAATCGACAGGTTAAGATTTTCTGTACTTCATATTTATTATACGAAAAACTGAATATAAAATTCTGCCTTATCGAATATATTACTCATACTGAACAATATTTTACTATCATGGAGCATCATGGAGAGATCAGTGGATTTCCTTTCAGATTTCATGTGCACTAAATAGTAATTTTATAACATAACTCTCAAAACTAAAGAACTCCCAAAAAACAAAATATCCTTTTCAAACTTAGAGAGCCTTCATTTAAATCGATTTGGAATATCAATTCTGGAAAGAAAACAAAATCGGTTGAGCGGCAAGCTTCGTCCACAGACGACAGGCCGGGGGGACGAACATATGAACAGACGCACGCATGGACGTTTTGCCGTCAAAAGATTTTTCGGTATCAAAGATCAACAAAACATGGATTCTCGCTACACAATGTGTTACAGAAAATAATTTACTCTACTACAAAGGAACAAGCTTTATCCACTTTTTCGTTATCAGGGCCCGACAATACGTTGCTCTGTTTAATATTCGCCGTTTTCTGTTGCACGATTACAATGTTTTCTCTTCTTACGAAGAACGAGACAGAAAAAACAACAACATTGAAACTCCTCAAGTTGCAGGGAGCAGTAGTAAAAACCCTTGATTAATTCACCTTTTTGTTACCAGGGCCCGAAAAATTTAATAACATTTAACGTTTCCGTCTGCGAACATTGACGCTGCACGTGTGCAATAATGGCCTTGGTGAATCAAAAGTGGAGAATCAAAAAGTATTCACAATGAATTGAGTGCATTTGAGAGGACATTAAAGATTTTTTATAAATAGAACATTTCATAAAGTAAAAAGTTATGCCTGCTCCCGTGGGCATTGTGCACTTACGAGCCAGCCGTCTGCTTGATATAAAAATGAAATATAGCCTTACAAGCAATTAAAATACTGGTATCCAAATCAAATATGTATGTGTCATTTGTTTTAAAAAATATTATGTTAGACATAGTGTAACTACTCATCCTTTCGTACAAATACTTGATCAATATTTAGAAATAAGGATGTAACGGTAATTGGCAAAAATTCAAAATGGGGCTTATTATGAAATTATTATGCATTATTATATACTTGTTAACAGAATTAGTATTTACAACTCATAACTGCATTATTTGTAAAAAGTTCTTAATACATAATTAAGTTGACTAATTTATGTAATTGTATATACAGGATGTCCAGGGAGGAAATGTCGAAAATAAGCTCTTAAGACAATTTTAAGCATATTTTGTCAAATAAACAACCTAGATATTCTGAGTGGCTGAGCCGACACAAGTACTGAAAAGTTGGTCTGAAAAAATGCTTTCTATGCAATAAAAAAAAGCATTACAGAAGCGTAAAAACAATACAGAAGCATGTAAATTGTTTATTATCTACAAAATAAATAAACGTATTTGTTCAAAAATAAAAATTAACCTAGAAATAAAAAAAAAGCAGTCGAATTGTGTAAATAGGGTACGTTTTTTAATTGTGTTAATTTTTCTTACGTTACTTTCTTCAAGATGCGTTTTATTTCCTTCCCGCTGCGCATTTACCAATTTGTTCTGCTTCTATCGTGCTTAATTTTCCTTTCGCGATGAAAGATCAAGCCTCTTGTTCGCCGTATTATTCGCGCAAGTTTTCTGGAACCCTCATTTTGCTAGAAGCCAGAGGATGGGGGTATTTAGACGGCAGAACTTTTATATCAAATCTGTAGCTCGTTTAGTCACGTAAAGTAGTTTTATTACATGGAAGGGAACATGACTAGTTATCAGATTTTGTGAACAACTGCCGTTGCTATCATTTATTCTTAATTCAATTAATGTTAGACCAGGAGAGGGGCGTATGTATTCCGGGGCACAAGATAGAATTTCAACGCAAATAATACTCGCACTCCAATTTTCAACTACCGGTTTTGGAAAAAAAATGCGGGGATTAATCTAGTATGGTAATTTAAATTATATAATTATCCAAAGAAATTCATAAGTTTGACTATTATGGAGAGGAAGGATTACTTCAGCTATGAAATTCGATTACCATAAACCTGGACAAATTTGCCATTTTTTGGAAATTAAGTTGTTCGTCGCCGGTCATGTTCCTGATCCAAGAAATTATTTAATTGCACAGAAAAGACATTGAAGAACACGCTTTTAACGTAAATTCAGCCCCACATTTGTTTGCAGATCCTTACGGGAGATTTTGTTTTCGACTCATAGAAGTTTTGGAAGTATTCACAAGTGTATCGACCTGCCCGTTCAGTGTGACATAAAAGCTACTTTTTACTTCTCTCGTCTTACTACATACGTAAGCGAAAGTATTGTAATACTGCGGCAGATTCGGCGATTTTTTGACAGAAAAACTCGTATTGTTGGGGCCCTGGTATCGACAAATGGGCTACATATTTTTGAATAAGTAGTAAAATTACTTTCTCTAACAGGCTGTGTAGTGAGAATCCACGTTTTGGGGGTCCTTAATACCGAAAAATTGATTGAGAACAAAACGTGTGCTGTCAATCCTAGCGCCGTAACGTTCACACGATTTTCTCCAAAACTGATTTTCCCTGATCGATATGGACGAATATTTTGAAATTGGGGAACATCTTACATAAAGCCTCAACATTTTCACAATTTTTTTAAAAAAGGGTCCAAATCTTTTGATTAAACTTTTCCCCCAGAAAGCCTAAAAGGCTTTAAACTTAAGGTCATGTACGATTTTTTCAATCGACTGATTGCCTCCGGGCAGGTCGACTGTAAGACATAAATCCTATTCATGCAATGAATGCCGGGAGATGGCGGTAATTCCTTCCCCATTCGATGGTGATATCCGGCACTGACCTACAAGCCAGCTTGCGGGAATTTCCCTCATCCAGGTATCACCCCAGCGGGGCCCCGGGACCAGCTAAAACAAGTTCTAAGCTCCCAGTTGGTCTCCTGACATGCGTTGTTGTGTAGTTCACGCAAAAGTGTAATGAAAGCGTAGACTGTGCCAGGAGTCGGTATCAACTTGGCTGAACGAGAGATGCTGGGAATGACACTTCGCGCTGAGGAAGGTCGCTGCAGGGCGGTCGAAACGGTATCCATTGTCTAGGATGCAGCATCTACCGATCAGCCAATTAGATACATGTAAGTGTGACTGTAAAGGAAGAGGGAGGAAAGATCGAAAGCAAGGGAGAGGAAGGAAAGATAGCGCGCGGTTAGTGACCAGTTTCATTGGGTAGTGTTCCAGTATTTGCCTGGTATTTATCAAGAAATCGTGGCAAACCATCCTACTGGCCTGTAGAGCAGCCGGCCGCCGGAATTCTCCTCCAGACAGCGGCTGCAATCGACATAGCTATTTGGTGTTGAAAATCCACTACCGTCAGGACAAAAAGTCGAAGAACCTCCCGGTCAGTCAGCGGCAATGCTGGCTCTGAGCTAAACACAGCAGAGTTTTTTCTTCCTTTCCCCTCGAAGATATGAGAGGTTTTCGATAATTTTGCGCGAAACAATTTTTAAACCATTACTTTCTCAAACACTGCTTTAATTTTTTCTTTAAATTATTTCCTGGGATGTAGTAAAGGATGCTAAAGAAATAACGCTGATCCCATTTTCGGCGAAGTGTCTATATTTTCGAAATCTGAAAAAAATGGCATTGAAAAATATAATATTGATGATAGAGATATTTTTCTTAAATGAGTTGCTGATGAAATAAATTGGATATTTCAATGTGATGTACAATTTTTTAAGGAAGTCCCAGTAGTTTTGTGTATTTTTTGATTGATATTATTCAATTTTTATTTTTCCCCGAAAACGACTTCAATTTTTTCTTTAATTTTTTCCTGAGATCAAATCACGCTTAAGAACCTGGTAGAGGAATAGAAAAAGTAGAGAATAAAAAAATAAATAAATAAAAAAAAACAGTTTTACAATGTTAAAGATTTTTTCCCTAATGAAAAATGTTCCTTAAAATTAAATCTTAAAATAATGTAAAAATAAATCTCTGAATTTTTGAAAATTGCACATGCAATTGTTCAACTTTCTCCAGCGTCTAAGATGGTACAGTCTAGCTATGAGACTGGTGGTGTAGGGATAATGCCAAGTCAACTCCAAGGAACCAAGTTGGAATTGCAATCCTTTTATTGAGATTGATTTTAAGATGCATTTAGACATAAGTATGGCAACGTTGCTCCAAGAAAGTGGATGAAAATCAGGCACCAACCTAGAATTTCGTAATTTTCTCTCATTCTTGCATAATATTTTTTCAAATTGACATTTCTCTTATTTGTGCAAGGTAGTTTTATTTTATCATGATTTAACATACAAAAAATTACACACTTTTCATTTGATTCGTTTACTTAAATATAAAGTCGATGCTAAATCTTATCGTAAATACATAGAGGTATATATAACATAGGCATTGAACATTCTTGTTCAATTCAATTTTGTTCAGACATTGAACAATATCATTTATCATTAAATTCTTTGTGAATAATTACAAGTTAATTTAAATAATTAACAACAAACAATTTTCAACGTTTTTAACTCATAGTTAAGGTCCTCCCTAATAATTCATAAATAGTATGTAGAACATGTCTACACTTAATTCATTTAATAAATTTTACATGAAAAAACTAACTTTAATGATAAATACTTCATTAAATAATCGAGTTAATTTAAAAAAATCAATTGAAATTTAATGGGTTTTTTTTCATTTCAAAATCCTGTTTCTCTGGTATTTAATATGGATGGTAAAGCTGCTCCATCTCCAGTGTAACTTTGTGAAAACTGTTTTTTTAATGTTTTTAGCATATAAAATTGTACTTGTATTATTTTCCTAAAGATTGTGAAACTAATAGAAAATAATAGGGCAAATAATAAAACAAGTATCTAAATTTAATTATTTGGGCAACCTCATTGGACAGAGACCAAAAGGCGCAGAAAACAAACTTCAGAAATACAACAGGAACGGATTAATCAAAAGACACTTTGGACGAGATATGACTGAAGAGACCAAACCAAGAATCTGCAATATATCTAAATCAATCCTCATGTATTCTTTGGAAGTTTGGACAATGAAAAGTAGTGAGAAACAAAGATTAAAAGGCAATGCAAATGAGATTATTATGTCATCTTGCAGGAGTGACACTAAAGAATAGGCAAAGGAGTGAAGACATCAGAAACAGGCTAAAGACAAAAATATAGTAGAAGAAATAAAGAAATGACCACGAAAATGGCTATCTCACATTAACAGAATGAAACAAGAAAGATTACCAAAAGCAGCGTTGAAGTACAAACCAAAAGGGCAAAGGGATGTGGGAAAACCACAAAAGAAATAGCTAGATAAGAAACACCTGGAGGTGTAAGCCTCCTGGTCTACTGAGAAATAGGAAAAGGTAACAGGCCTAATAACCTGCAGTTTATGATGAACATGATGATGATAGTGAAACTGGAGATCAAGGCTTGTTAATTGAGATAGGTTTGAAACAATTTTATATAAGTTAACAAACCATTAAAAGAGGAAAAAAACCTCTCTGTAGATGTTTTCCAGTACAAGAAAATGAGTAAACAACAATAATATCAATAGAGCATACAGAATTCTGTAGGGTGCAAAGGCCTTTCGTAAGTGATGGATGACTCATTCTGGTTATTTAAATTTTCACTTACCCTTAAGAAGCAAAAAAGTTATATTTTCTTGTTGTTGTTGCTTTATAGTTCTTTTGTTCTTCATGGATATGTGTAGTACGAGATCTCCCAACACCTGCTTTCATTTCATCCTTGCAGAAAAGTGTCCATCCTTGTAACCTTGAAGTGTTGTGAAGTATGCCTAGTGGTTGGTTCATCCTTACTATATGACTGGCCTAGTTTTACTTCAATATCTAGGCAGAACAAAAGAAGAAAAAGAAGAGTGCCCGCTGGTCACCTGACTCTATTTTCCCTGCAATTTCCTGATTTTTTTTTGCCTTAAAGCATCTACATAATCAAGTAACATTAAAATGCCTTGCAGCAAAATGAAGTAAAATGATTTGAACAAAGATCATAACCTAAAATAAAAATGTGAATATTTTGACCTCAAAATCGTCACCAACTCTTCTACCCAACAAATAAAAACCTTTTTTTGTCAGTTTATATTTTCAACAACATTATACTTTGAAATTTTTGAAATATAAATTGGTGCCAATTTAAGAGGGTTAGAGTGAGTTATTCCCTAGAGGATAGACTTCACATTATTTTCATTCAAAAATAATTATTTACGAGAAAATTGGCTTTTGAGAAACATAGAAGCAAAATGGGATCTCATATGAAGTTTTTTATGTACTAAATTACATGAATTCATTTGGTTTCAAATGCAGAAAAATTAACTATTTTAATACAACACAGACCGAAGATTCACTAGTCTTTGTACTAGAACTAGAAAACAGATCGCATGACCAGGAAAGAAAAAATGAAGGCATAAGAGTGAAGTTTATACAAATTATTTAAATTAGAAAGAGCCAAAATATAATAAAGGTGCTCAACATCACATACTTCCTCACATTATTTCTAAATTTGTAATTTTCAAAAATTCAGAGATTTCAATGAAAATGAGTCCTTCTTCAAGCATTTCTTCTTCTACCCTAGGAAAAAGTTTGGAGATTGTTGTGAGAAAAGGTTCCCTTTTTTTCTTTTTACAATTTGCATTAACTTCAAGCAAAAATTGTGCAAAAACTACATGTATTTTCAAAAAAATGAATATAAACATTTTTGAAGATCTGTCTTGTGATTTTGATTTTAAGACAAAACTCTTTATCTTCAAATTTGTTATTTCAGAATATTAACTTTTTGAAATTTTCAAAAATACAGAGTTCACCTCAAATGGGACTAGCACCAATTTTTTTTACAGCATAGTGGATAATGGGGCCTGGAGAAGAGGTTTAGGATTATAGTCGGTAAACCAATTTGGTAGTCTGACATAACCGGAACAGGCACTGCTACCCATAAAGGGTCCCCCTTATATAAAAAATAAATAAATAAATAAAAAGGGTAGTTGCTGATCAGATGACCAAGCTTGCTAAGATAGTAGTGACATAACTGTCTCGGACCAGAAGATCGTAGGTTCGAGTTTCACCTCAGGCATGGGTGTATATGTGTATGTGTGTCATCCTCTCACCCCTCACTATCATTTCTTCCGTATCCTCAGGGCCAACAACCTTGGGAGATAAAAACCGGATCCAGCTAAATGCTGCTCCCCTGATAAAAAAAAATACATGCACCTGCCACCAAGATAATGTTTGAAATCCCAGGTAAATGCAGACCAGGAATGCATGGACCCAGACCATGCATGCGTGGTCCAAGTCAGCCTATTCACAAGCAAAAAGGGATAGTTAAGTTTAATAGAAAGGGCAATTGACGCAATAAACATTCTGTAAACCTTCTACACAAACATATTCAATTTTATTGATATTTTGATCCAGCTTGAAGAACAGAGCAGGACTCCCCACTAAAAAAAATAAAAGATTTTTGGAAGTAACGATAATTACTCAAGCAAAATGGCAAATGTGTAGTGTTTTGCAATAAAAAATATATAAATGAAACAAATTTGAGATAGACAATTTAACAATTTGTTATACATGATTTTTAGTTTCTAACAACTTAATAATTTAAAATTAACAACTACTAATTTTTTAGATTACAAACACTTCTGTAATCTTTTAACATTACTAATGTCCCTTGATACAGAATTTTAAAATAGGAAAAATACAATTTTCATATCAAAATTATTATTATTATTATTATTATACAGGTTGATTGTTACATGCTGTTTCGTGCATCAACTTCTTTTCTTCAAGAACTCATAACATTACTAACATAATTCGGGATATTGCCAAAGCTTGTCTTATTTCTCAAAGTTAAGACCATTTATTCTAATACATGCTAACTATGCGACCATTAGCTACTTTTCTTCTTTGCATCATTTGATTTAATTCATTTAAAATATTATCTAAATGCCTTCTTTACCATTCATATTGCAAGGCCCTATCCGATTCACCATCACATGTTCTACAAGGACTCCTTTGAATTGTCATACTAACAAATGCATTTTAACAAATTAGAACCATGCCCTCTTCAACTCCAAATAGGTAATTTTGACATCAGACTATTCAGATTACAGGTTAATTTGAAAATATGTTTGTGCTATTAAATTATTGTTAAAGCAATGTTATAAATTCAAACATTTTTGTAAAACCTCTGACATCATTTCAACAAATACATGAATTAAAAAAGAGAACAGAGTCATGACCTATACAAACAGTTGTAATTGCACTAGTCTGGCATTTTTGCAATCCTGGAGGGATTTTCAGAAATTTAACTTTC
The DNA here is from genome assembly GCA_017312745.1 of Gryllus bimaculatus. Taxonomy (NCBI): domain Eukaryota; kingdom Metazoa; phylum Arthropoda; class Insecta; order Orthoptera; family Gryllidae; genus Gryllus; species Gryllus bimaculatus. Next base: position 925,542 of record BOPP01000253.1, read on the forward strand.
AAGGAAAATGTAGTTCTTTCATTGTGTAAGACTTATTGTGCAAATATAAATCAACAAAATGTTTCATCATCATACCTTGAAAGCACACCCAACACATGTTAAGTGAATGACCTCCAATATCGTGTAATTCACTTAAAGGGGCAACCTGTGGTATAGCGGCAGAATGCTTACCTTTCACCTTTGTAACCTGGGTCTGATTTCCATCTGATCCAAGTTGAATTTGAAGTGGACAAAGCAGGTTTGCAAGTTTCCTCAGGATTCTCCCACCATAATTATTTCACGTACATAACTACATTTTGTATTTTTAGATAAAGGTCTATTTTACTCTTCAGACAGACACTCGAAATTAATTACTACCTCATTTCATGACTTGACAAAATCCAGGAATAATATTTAGTTGATGAAAAAACCTCATCCTTTCAGGCATACAATTATTATTATTTTTTATTTATTTGTTTGTCATTGAAACAGCAGAGATTAAATCAAAAGATTTGCTGACTAGAAATTCATATTGAAGCTGAAATCTGTATTACATAAAAATATGAAGATTACCCTGACTGGACCCTGCATCAGTAAAAAGAGATTACTAATGCACCAATTGTTATTCCAACATTATAATAAAAATACACAAGTTGCATGGTTTGAAAAAAAATATATAATTTTCTGTGCACAAAAGGACAATTAAAAAGTAATGATTGATTTAACTTTTACATTTCCATTGGTATTACTTGCATTAAAAGTGTTACCGCCCTCATGATTCCTTACTCACGTTTCAATTAACTTCAATGCACAATAAAATTTATGAGAATACGTTATTTTTATGTCAATTTACACTACCTATTTAAGAAATTGTACACCTTTTTTACCTCTTATGAGTATTCTAGGCACCTAAAACATGAAATTTTAGAGCCTAAAAACCTGGTGTCTTACTAATTTCTCACATCACTACCTTCATTATCACAACCAATCCAAAACAAAGCTTCCTGGAAGAACTGACAAGGGTTGGGTTGAGATTCTGGCGTCAGATCAATGACCATACTGCCATCTTCCGAAAAATTCATGCTGAACAATAAATAAATAATTTCTTATAGTGGCAAAAATTACCTCCTAAAAATTAATTTTTTAACATTTTCACAAATCAAATCACATATAAACAACTACAGAAAGATGTGTGATAAATAAAACCAATTTAGGGTTTTTATTTGAAGCAGTGCGGTGATTGCCCACTCTTTCACCCCTTAAAACTCTCCTCCCAAACTACTACTTCATGCACCTGAAAATAAATTTTCAATTAAAAAGTGGGTAAGGAGATACTGTTTGTTTATAATGCAAAATTAACATTTACTGTTACAAGGCTGTTGCAAAAAAATTGTATGTAAGTGTTTTGAGTGCATCATGATTACATTGTATTCCAACAACAATTTATATTTTCTTATGAAACTTGATATTAACCAGTGTTTCAGGCAGCATGTAGATCAAATGAGAATTTGATCACTAATTTGAATCACTTAGAAATTACAACTGGTACTGTATCTATTGATAGCTATGAAGTTTACATAGGTCTGTAATCTGAGTATAAGTATACATACATTACACTGCAACTACAACTTGCATCACACACGAGATTCAGATTTTCCTTTAAGACTGTCCAATGTGACCAATTCCAATGCTTAATAAGGGAATCACCTTAAATGAAAAAGGGCTGTTATTATTATGGAATGTTAGATGTTTAGGAAAGTGTCTATTATATCAGGAGTTAATGGAACATTTTTAGTACATGAGCAGGAATTATGAAAAATGAAACTTTTTTAACAAGTTTTATTTTGCCTTTTTGACGTGCCTTTGTAGAATAATGAACTAAGATTTTACAAATATTTATATCTCCCTCTTGGGGTAAATGTTTAAGTTATTTTCAGTTATAGTACTCCCAATAGTTGTCTGCCAGCAAGGAATCACTACGTTCTTGAGTAGACTTAATTTGTCACTTCAGTTTTTGGTGTCGCCATGGGTGTGTGCTGGGCTGAGATTTCGGATGCAAGACAAATACCACTTTTATATCTGCTGTCTCATTAGAAGAAATGAAAATGAAATGGAAAGAGAAGTGATATCATATCAATGGTCACGATTTTTTGTTAGTAGTTTCTTGGGATTCTTTTGTATATATCTGCTTATGAATGTAGTCAGAAAATTATTTTCAATTACTATGAGATGGACAAATGTTATATTAAGTTCATAGTGAACAGGATGGACTAGCTTTGTATCTCTATCTACAAAGCCATATACAATATCTATTGTTTGTTGTATGGGATGTTTAAAAAAATAATTTAAAACATGGTTACCTAGCACTACTTTTCCTGTCCAAATTTGTTATAATCATTCCATTTTCACGTTTTATGTTAATGTCAAGGAAGTTTATGAATTGATTACTTTCTCTCTCAAGCGAATTGAATAGAATCATCATACAAATGAAATGTGTTAAGAACATTCAAAGTCATTTTCATGGATACAGATTAATATGTCATCTATACCATTTTCTACCAAAGGTATTGAGGTGATTTTATCTCTTCCTTTACCAATTCTGTAATTTATTCAATGAGATTCCAAATGCTATGCAATTATGTCTCCTTATTCCTTTTTGTTTAATTTTACCATATTATTATCCCTAGATCTCCTAATCCCCACCTTTCCTTTCAACTACCAACCACATTACCACCCTTGCCTGCTCTCATTCCTTTGTAAATCTCCTACCACATTTTGGTCCCGTTCACCACTGCCTGTAGACGTCAATCATCCAGGCCAATCAACCTAAGATGTTCGTTACAACAATGTGTTTCACGTAACACATCCATCCAATGAATATGGTGTACTTAAATAATTATTTTGAAATATTGACATGGTGAGTCTCTCTCTGCATATTGATTTGTACTTGTGTGTAGTTATTAAAAGTGTTCAATAATCTATTATACTTTATATATATTTGACTATTTATAGAGATGTACCAGAAGATGTGAAAAACTATTTTGTGAAATATTGTACATGTAACACAAGCATTTAAAAATTCAACATGTGAAATTTTAATTGATATGTTTCCATTTTAATCTCTACCAATGATTGTCTCAAATTAGAAGATACAGAAAATAACAACTAATACACAATGAAGACTGATAAGTAATATTTTTTATTAGTTTGTGTTTATTGCAATAACAGCCAGTTGCAAAAAGTTTGTGGGCAAATTGTTTTAAAGAACAATATCTCCTCCTTTTTGCCACTAACATTCTTTCTTCAGGCTTCAATTTTAACTACAATCTTCACTATCATGGCATTTCACTACACACATATAAATTATTTCGCTCAAACGGTGAAGTAGTGTATGGTAATAATTTAAATTTCTTAAACTCTTACAATACGTATTTCTGTCAGTTCCTTAATATAAAATTTATATATCTCTGCATGCACAAGAAAGAAGTAATATTTTAATGATTCTGACGTTATTTCAATTCCATGGTTTTATAATGACGCACATTCTTATGAAAGTCATGAGATGGAGAAAAGAAGTGAAAACCATTTTAACAATTACAATGACTGTTCATGCTATAATTTGAAAAAAAATCATTTGTTTTTCAATTAACAATACTAATCATAACCATTCAGTGAATCTTGAGCAATTAATGAAAACCCATCAGTGCTTTAACTGTTTATAATAAATTTCAATAAAATTAATTAAACATTGGGGTTGTATTTTGTGAATAGAATTTTGCCTGTGTAAGATTAAAAATAATCCTGGGTACCCATGAATAACCATTGTAGTTTTAATCGTTACTAAATTATACAGGCATATCAGTTCAATTCAATTTATTAAAAGACTTGTAAATACAAATTAAAATTATCCACTGAGGAAATACATGCAGTGAGTGGGCCTGGTATATCACATTTCTCTCATTCAAATGACATGAATAGGGCCGAGACAATGTCTCAAGGTTGATCAAATATTCTCTGATTCTCTATATTGTTTGCAGAGGTATGATTAATATATTTCATACCACTGCTCTACACATTATCTAATCTATAATTAATATAAGAATGACTTCATCAACCAATTTCTTTATTAAATATGGGTGGTACCAATAATGTGACACACTGTTGCTGGACACTTTTTTACATACCACAAAGTTTTCAAAAACTTATTTTTTTTAACAGAAATCATACTTCATTCTTTAAAAATATTACATAAATATTATACATTGTATTTTTTTTTCTTAAATAATTTTGAAAATTCTCTTTTGAATACTCTGTAATGGTTTTAAGGTATTGTCATAGGCATCATCCCACACATAATAGTATGAATTTTTAAACACAATGTACCCTATGTACACAACGTAAGGCTAGTGTAATTAATAGCAAAAAGTGTTCCGGAATAATATTGAACTCAAATTCAACATAGGTTAAGTCACAGGAAAATATGTACCTCTTTAAATTTTTCTTTAAAGTTTATATGGTAGTGAATATGAAAGTAAAGGTAATACTCATGTAAATGATCACAGAATTTACAGCTCTTGTGAGCCCTGATATCAAGTTGTGAAATATTCCTCAGTTAAAATTCAAAGGAAAACAATCTTTTGTGGAAATAAAGCAAGAGCTAATGGTCCAATGACAGGGGTATGAACAATTTTCCTTCCCAGTTAGAGGTAGATAATGATTCTAACATCACTCGTGCCGATTTAAAATTTTCAGTTTTCACACACTTTAGATATTCTATATCCAAGCTCGATTTTCTAAAAAAATATTCACTCTTTTTCTCTCTCCTGTTTTCAAATAAATATTATTTCATTTCTTTTACATATATCGACATTATGGCCAACTAGTCCCTACTTCACATGAATGCTGGGCCTATAATTTATAATAGTACACTTAGTAAAACAAGAGTAATGTACAAGAATTACAAGACTGGTCCCTTGATAAAATGATTTACTTGCACTGCAACCCCAATAGATATAATTTTAAAAAATTTCCATTGGAAGCCAACAGTCCACTAGTATGAGGCCTTTAAAATCAAGTCCCCTATTTGTGTATTCCTGAATATTTCATTGATCTGTTTATTTGGAATTTGGTGAAAGGTCTGCTTTTTTATTTGTGCTAATTTTTCTTTTCATATAATATATGGCAATAAAATCATACAATAATTCCATTACTTTTGGTGTTTTCATTGGACACTCACCCATCTGCACTTGTCATTGTGTACCTCAAGCTTTATACGACTCAAGTCACAAAGTCTCTATTTCTGTTAAAAGTATGTAGTGTTATGAAATAACACTGAATAGCAAGCAAATTTTGTTTTCATTTGAAGACTTTCTTCAGAGATGATTAAAACTGAATTACTGTATTTACCTGAAGTTATCACAAAACTTTTACCCAAATCTCTCATTTGAAAAATACGGGGTCATCTTATATTCGCAAATTAAGCCTAGTCAGTAAGAATTTATGTATTTACACAGCCTTTCCACAACAAGCAATGCAATTGCTGAGGTGATAAGTTACAGAGGTCATAAATATCATATGTATCGACAATATCTCATATTTGCAAAATATTCTTGGTATCTACCAGGCTATCCTGATACATATTTTTGAATGAACTTGTAAAGAGAGAATCTCAAACAAATTGCATTGTAGTAAACAGTGATATAAAAGATGAAAAAAATAAAAATTATTGTAGTGGCTTCCAATTTATTTAATTAATTAATTTACAGGCAGCAGTACACAGTTTATACCTGAATTAGCATAAATAATATATAAGAATAATAGTAAATATTGTAGTATAGAACAGTAATATCAGTAATATACTAGCGAAAATTAGTAGTGTAATAGTGCATACCGGTAGCCAAAACACTCTTAATCGTCGTCATCACCACCATCATCACCCTCTGATCGTGGCACTGAAGCAAACTTGGGTGTCTCTAGGTAAGTCCATCCTGAGCTACATGTTAAGCTTTTGTTACATGGTACACTGATCAACAAGGCTTTCAAAAGAGATGGAAATGAAGAAGAAAAAAAATTGTTAAAAATACACAATATACATCCAACCAGATGTGACAGAATGATTAAAAAATAAATATTCTAAGCAAAACTTCCCAACCTCGAAAACTTGCTGCTCTCTCCTGCGTAACAGTGATATATGAACTGACATTCAACAATGTGAATTTCAAATATATTCTGTAACGAATGTGAAAGAACTGTTAAACAATCAATCACTAACCAGAGCAAGACACCCACAAAAAACTACTGCTAATTCAGAAGAGAATGTTCTGAAGCGACGTCAGATGAAAGGTGAAAACATATTCAGTGTGTGAAACTTCCAAGGTAGCCTAGAACATCACGACAATGTAGTATGGGAGGTGGTCAAAAAAGAAAGAAAAGCAATATACGTGAAACATTACAGGGACTAAAAAAAAATTATAGTGATAATTTTAAGGAACGAGGAAAATTGTGATAGCTCAGGCAATACATTTTAATATTTCCATCAACAAGATCATTTTCTAGACCATTTTTAATTTTAATTTGGACTGAATAATAAGAACTCATTAAAAACTTTAAAAATTCTCAGGAGGTCACTTCTTATTTACGGGGTTGTCTTATAGTCAAAGTGAACTTATAGTCAAGTAAATAAAGTAGTATCAATCATCCCCAGATTTATTGCCAAAACTAATTGGTTTACAGAAAATAATCAGTTACAGTTTGGGACAATAATATTTTACTATTTCACTGATTAAAAAAAATACAGCTAAATCTACCTTTTGACAAACTCACCTATCTCTGACCAATTTTTGGTGCAATGGAATTATTTTACCATAACACCAATGTGGCTAAATTTGATTACCCCCAATCCTCTGTCAATTCATGACCACCATCAATTGCTAGTTTACCTAAAATAGCTTTTCTCCTAGTTTAAAGTGACCACTTTCAACAGCAACCATAATAGATTCATTTAATTCAAAAAAAATCTTTTACATCTTAAAATTTCATTTCAAAAAGTAGGCTAGTAAATGCAGAGTAGACGGCAGACAAAGAGAGTGCCTGCCTGCCTGCCTGTCTGCTCCTCCACAGTAACTTGGTTGTACATCTAGTCTGTCCTTTAACCTGCCCTTGCTTCCCATATGAGAAACAAAGAAATAATACTCTGCATTTATTTCAATCGATGTTTATTTCAGATGGCAATGGTGTTCACAGATAAAGTAAATTTCAGACAAAAAATGCTGGAGCACCTTACCCCATAGAATAAAGATTTTGAAAATAAGGCTGGTAGCTGATGGAAAATCTAGCATACTCCCCTTCTCAAAACTCAAACATTTTTATATCTTCAAAACAAGAGGATTTTGTGCCATATTTTAGGTATACATAATTTTTATTTACATATTCTCAAGCTCCCTAATTGTTGAATTTATTTACAAATCAACTAAATTAGTGTATTTATATTCTGTATTTTATTATTTATAGTAAAATTTCCCTTGGGAAAGAATCAACAACCAATTTATAGGAGTAAATTACGTAATTAATTGTCTACAATAAACACACTTCACATCTATATGGCAACTACTTTATGCTAGAAATTAAAGTAGTCAGCACAAAGGGGTGTTTCACTAAAGACATTCTTCAACATATTCTAACATACAACTTCTAATTTCCTTCAAAATCAGTGTCATTGACAGGCTGTTTTAGTAGTCAGAATAAGAAGTGTAACAATACTAAAAATAAAGAAGTATGTCGCATACTTTAATTCATTAAATCATACAAAACATTGAAACATGAAATTTGCACTGCATTGTTAATAAGCACAGAATAAAGCATACTGAACCAAACAAAAGTATCTTTAATTATTGAACATCAAAAAAGAACTTTGCTGATATGTTGACTGAAACCTAAAGGACGATATCCTTCTCTATTTCCTTCTCATATTTGTTTTGATGACTTTCAGAAGTAAAATATATGTGACAATTTCGAGAATTTAACATTCTTTCATTAAAATAATGCACTTTACTGCAACACTTGTAACACAGGCCAGTGGATAGGAGCCTACTTGAGGTGTCTCTGCCCTCTGGAATGAGGATGATTTTGGAATCACCTAAATTTAAGACAAGTATTAAAGATTGAGGGTAAAAGCCTGCAGGGTAGGGGGAGATATTGACCCTTTTCCAGGTGTAAACTAGGCAATCTTCCCCGGGGGCGGAGCGAGTGAAGGCCTGCAAGCACTGCTTTCTCCATCTCACAGAAGGGGTCAGTTTGGATGGGGGGGGGGATCAGCAGTGGGATAGAAGTTGTGTGTGT
>BOPP01000253.1:934016-954669 GCA_017312745.1 Gryllus bimaculatus
GAAGGCCAACCAAGGCACTGATACATTTTTGTTGGGTAGCCAAGATGATTTGATACATAAGGGATTAGGGACCAATTTAGCATGCCAGGGAGTGCCTTGGGGTGAGATCTTGTGGAGGAGGATCTGAAATGGAGCACTGAATAAAGTTGGACACTTCGGTGAGATGCTCTTAACATGGCCCGGGGGACGGGAGAGGCAGGGCGAGGAGTTCCAATCAGATAGCCTGAGGGGTAGCTCCTAGGACTGAAAGGGGAGTGGGGGAGGTAAAATGGGGAGAGGGGATGTATTAGTGGGAGTTGGAGAGAAAGGGGCATTAGGAGTGGACAGGGGAAGGTTCATGACTGGATGGGGAGACCTCCCCCTTCCAATCATGAACCTCAAGTGGAATTACGGGTGGGAGGAAGTATGATTGTGGGTGCAGTGGGGAGTGGATTTGGACACCTCAAGGACAGAGCCGTTGAGGGAGTTGCCTGATAGGAATCTGTTATTTCATCGACATCAATGAAAGTTTTCGGCTTCTTTAGAATCAACAAGATAAGATTAAGCTACAAGAATCGTTACTAATTACACCAAATGGTGTGCAGATAACGGTCTCATTTTAAACCCTAATAAATGTAAAACTGTTACTTTTCTACATAAATTTTGAAGTTTCTTTATATCTAAATTGATCCACAAGATTATCCATATCCATCCATACGATTCTCGAGATGTAGCATTACTACAAAGCTCAGTAAATAAATTGTCCCAATGGTCAACCGAAAACAACCTTCCCTTAAATATTAAAAAATGTAAATTTTAAGTTTATCTAAATCTAAATTGATCCACGATCATATTTATAGTATCAACGGTATTAAACTTGAAAGCGTGAACAACATAAAAGACATATGGGTAATTTTTGATTCGGAGATGACATTTATCAATCGCATCGATAATATAAATCACAAAGCTAATCAATTATTTTGTTTTGTTAGGTGAATCGTTAACTCAATTAAAACAATACACACTTAGGAGTCTTTATTTTATGTTAGATAAGTCAATACTTATGTACTCACTGTTCTTTCAAATACACATTAAGAAACTGTTAAACACATTATAGAATAGCAGCAAGACGTCTTGGTATCCATTGACCCATTTATACATCATGACTACAGTCAAATCCCTGCTGTCTAAAATCTGCCTTCTTCTTCTAGAGACCTCTCAGATGCATATTTTTTATATAAATTGATAAATAATCGGCTTTTGTCCTTTGCTGCAAGAAAAATTGGATTTTACAGTTCCTACCAACTTCCTAGAAAAAACGTACACTTTCAGAACTTATCCTGTACAGAAAATAACTCCATCAACTGACTATGTACAACAATGAGTTAAGGTAAAGCAAGTGCTTCCTTGCAGCTTTGAGATCAAAGCTATAGCACTGCTGTTGTGCTATGATTAATGGTATTACAGAATGTGTAACTCATTTCTCTGTTAATTCATATATAAATTGAAGACTTTAAGTCTGTTTATAAATAAATTTTAAAAAAATATAAATTTAATACTTTCTAAATTCAGTATGTCTATTTGAGAAGTGCATCAAAAATATCTTTTAAATTATCTGTAAATTATTATTGTTTATTTTGGTCACTTGGCATATTTTCGATATTCTTAATATTTTTGTTTCCTTGTGTTCTTTTCATTATGTTGTTTTTAATACTACACTATGTTTCCATTTATTAAATTAACAATGTAAAAGTGGACTTACAGTCTGTAAATTTGAAATAAATAAATAATTTCCGCTCCTAAGGAAGAGAAGGGAGTATGGGAAGAGGTAGAGAGTGGTATAATACAACATGCACATACATACATACATACATACATACATACATCTCCCACTCATGCCATACAGTGTGCTTGGGCTGGGTGTCATCACACTTCCGATGAGATCGCAAATGGACCTAGCTGGCTATCACCTCCAAGGGACGAGAAACGTGCTCTTCCCGGGACGTTTCACTAACTGCTGTGTCGCAGGGTGCTGGAGGGAAGCACTCAGTTCCTTGAAATTGGCAATGTGTGCTCTGAAAATAGGGAGTATCAGAAGACATCACTCATAATCTGCTTGCACAGAAGGTTCTGGTAGTTGCAATGCAGTAGAGTACGTTTTTACAAACCATCGCCAGGACTCAGCCAGAATTAGCAGGGCACCGAATGTGTTGACAAACTATTGTTTTAATGACGTTGATGGTTACTTACTATATAACAAAAATGTAATTTATCAACATTATGTCTAATAATGTGAATTTGAATTCTGCTAATATAATTCACAATTATATTTTCTTCACGATTAAAATCTTTAGTATTTTTATACATTTGGTTTTCATTTGACATGTTTTTTATTTTAGAATTTTTATCTATACATTGATGCTCATATTCATTAGCTACACATCCCTGATGAAGCCACAATAGGGCTCTAAAAAATGTGTATTTTCAAAACTCTTTACGAAATTAACTTTGTTTATGAACTGTTTGCGGTGAGCTCTGGGTAAAATGAATGTTCGCTATCAGTGCTCTGAGCTACAATGGATGTGGATTCACAACTGGTGGTTGGTACCTGTTCATTGCAGCACAAAAACCTAAATATTACTCAATTTGCAGATAAATATTTGCAGTTTCAACTAAACAACTTCATTCCAGATAATATAGTTTAAATAACTAATGCTATATACTACAATTCTCATGTTCACATCATTTAACATTCTACAGTAAGTATCCTTCACTGGCCAGATGCCCAACCTGATTTTACCAGGGAACATCGTTTACAAATCTGTATAAAAAGCTCATTGGGTGTTTAATCAGTTATTACAGGTTTTAAATGAATGTGATAACCTTTCAAATATACTTCTTAACTTATACATAAGTTTTTGTAACATTTCATTTATAGTTTGCCTATTAATCTAGCACAAATTAAATTCAGATTAAAATTAATGTATTTGTCCATTCTCCACGACTCTGTATTGCAATTCAGGAGCTTGCATGGAAAGAAAATATATTGTATATATTGTATTTTCTATTTAATATACTGTATTTCTGTATATATTGTATATTCTATTTAATATATTGTATTTTCTATTTAATCTTGATGACTTGCAGTTTTATTATAATCATGAGATATTGCAGGCATGATGTGATCGATGTTACTTGAAGTTTCAGATGCAATTGTGCTAATCAATACCAGCTTTTAATACAAATATTTTAGAAAAGAGAAGCATACATAAAAGTGTAATTGGAGTTAAAAGAAGTGCTTTTGATATTTCAAGAAATGCAAATAAAAAAATCACTCGCAATCCAATGACTGTCTAACTCGTCAACAAAGTAAGAAAAGTTTTTTCTTCTATTCCTTAATAATTGTAACTTCTAACCCATTGCACAGTATTTTCTAAATCCATTTCATGGAATATTATTTGATCCCCCAAGATTTTCCCTATGACCCTATATTTTAACTATCACTAAGTTAATTGGTGAACAATCACTCACTGTATCACGGTCTATACATTCAATGAAGTTCATTATTTTTCATATGTATCTATTTAACAGAATTAACATTTTATTTTAGCAGGTATAATGGCACAATGTAAATGGCTGACTTGCCGAGAGAGCCATCTAGCAAGTTCGAGAACTTTTGCCAAATGTCCAGTGTTTAACTGGCTCTTTCAAAGGTGCAACTGAGGATTGCTATAAAGAACACAAAGTGTAGGAAAGGGATTGCACCAAAAGAGTGTCTTGCCTTCACTTTGCGATTCCTTGCAATTGGTGACTCTTTTCCAAGCATTGATTTGGTATTGAAGGTTTCACCTCAGGTGGTTGCCAATACTGTCGCAGAGGTGTGCAGTGCTATAATAAATGTTCTACAGAATTATATTAAGGTTAATATATACTACAATAGCATTTAAAACAATATTTATTGTATTAATTTCATACATTAGTATAATTTAAGATACACATTGGCACAGGTGGGGCAGTATTGAGCACAAGCGATGGGGCAGTATTGAGAAACATGATGATGTTTAATAAAATTCAAAACAATGAACTTAATTGCTCTCAAGAAGAGCCATTGCTAGGCAGTAAGACACCAGTCCCTTACATCTTTGTAGGGGATGTTACTTTTGAATTAAGGAAGAATGAAAACTTTCCCAGGTGTCCAAACAAAAGGCAGCAGAGAAGAATTTTTAATTACCGCCATTACTGAACTTGATTTTACTTTACTAAAATTTGTTCTAAATGAGACCTTCAAAGAGTCCTTTTTTATTTCTTTAAATGAATATATACTGCCCATGCTCAGTTCTATTCCTTTCCACGCTTAGTGGACATCAGTGTGAACATTATGTTTAGGGTGTCAGGGATTCGAAACCATTTTCTCTTTTTCATACATATTGAGGAAGGTTATGATTGTATCATTGGTCCATTCCATTTCTAAAAATAGAGATCACAATAATTGAAATGGTAACAATTAACAATAACGCACAATGATAAAAATAAAAATTGTTAAAAAGATAAATTAATGATTAATTTTGAAATATAATCTGCTGCGGGGACTGAAGTGTAGGTAAATTCTGCTCACAAGCACTATAGGAAGGGTAGAGCAAAGGTAGTTATTTTAGGCTTAACATGCATTCCGATTTTACAACTTTGGTTAGACGGAAACTACAAGTACAATACAAAGAGTGCCCGTGAGTTATTATCTTTAAATTATTTATTTTAATTTATTTACGAAAAGATAATTCAATAATTTTCGAAGGGCAGGAACACCCGGACTTTCAAAATAAAACAAAAATGAATTGACCACATGTAACAAAGTTCAATAGTAATTTGTATATTTTGTTATTTACCTACTTAATTCTACTTATTTATTTTAATTTACTATCCAGATATTCTCCAAATCACATTGCTTGCAAAGCCAGAAGCACTATACGCACGCTTACATGAAGTTTAAAATCTATGCAATCATGATGGCGAACAAATAACGAATGTGTGGATGGAGATTCAAACAACCAGAAACTCTAGGCAAGACGAATTTTTGCTTCCTTTGATGTGCTGGAAAAGACAGACAGGCTCTGGGTAAGGCGAACACCGAATGCTCTGCGTTTGACGAATCGCAAACCCTTCCACAAGACTAGGGATTCGGCAAGTGTATGCTCCGTACTTGCCAAATGTCACATGTGTGGAGCCGCCTTTAGATTATAGTTTATATACTGGTCCACTTAATTTGAAATGGGAAGGAATTTCCTTACAATTGGAGTTGCAATTTACTATTGTTTTTATTGGATTTTACTGGACAGTCTGTATAAATTTTTAAAAAATTGGATTGCCTGCCAATTAATTTAGTAAAATGATAGATTTCAAAGAAAAATTAATCAATTTATACAAAATTAATGTCAAACGGTGAACTTGAATAATGACAAAGTCATCTAAAAATGAATTTGGTAAGGTTTTAGAAATTATCTTGATGAATTAAACATTCTGAAATTATTATTTTAATATTGTTTCTTTAGTCCTCAAATGGTTAAAGAGGTGAGTATTATAGATGCATTAGATCCTTTAATTCAATTTGCCAAGGCTTTCATAAAATGTGGGTAGCACTATTATAGATATCATATATATATTATATATATATATATATAATATATATATAGTATATTATACTATATATATACATATATATATATACAATCATATATAGGCTATACGATATATAATATACGATAATATAATAGATAATAAATAATATATAGAATATAATATAATTATATATAGTATCTCTCTTTCTTTCTTGATCCAGGAAATATATTCCCTACAAAGTATTGAGCCATAATGCATCATCTGATATCAACAACTCCAAGGGCCAAGAAATATGCATGTCTAATTACTGGATACTCTGCACACAAGTACTAGTAGGACCGGACATAGATATCCAGGCCATAACTGTAAGGTATCCTGGATCATTTCACGATGCTAGGATATTTCAACTCAGCGGCCTCAGTATTCCTCTTGAAGAGGGATGTATTAGATGTGTGATATTAGGAGATAGTGGCTACCCCTGTGAGACATATCTTCTGACACCTATGCTCAACCCCACCACACTTTCTGAATGAAGATACAACGAAGCCCATGTAGGCACTCGAAATACAGTATAGAGAACAACAGGCATCTGGAAACAATGATTTAGGTGCCTGTCACGAGGTTTGGGGATGAAACTGAAAATTACAGCAGCTGTGATTCCTGCTACAAGTGTATTGCACAACATTGCAAGGGACACAAATGACCCTCTTCCTGAAGAGGAAATGGAAAATTATGAAACAGAAGACAATCTACCATTCATGGGAAATCAAAGTCCTGGATTGGTAGCTAGCAGACATTTCATTGAAAGACATTTCTCATGAAGAGAGGGTTATATAATCATAATAAATAATTACAATAATTATAAATTCTTTTATTGATTTCCTAATTTTGTTTTCTGCAAATAATAACTCTATTTGTAAATCTTTAATTTGTTTATTTCATTCTTGGAGTTCCTTCATCTGGGCAAGTTTTGAATCCTGAATCTCTTGCAGGTGGTTTTTCTTCAATTATAACTGCTTCAATACCTGTTGTTCATTTGCCATTTGCTGCTCCGCTAGCTTTCTTTCATTTTCCATTTTTGCCCAATGAAAAATGTTGCTAAGTAGATTCCTTGATTTATTTTTTCCACTCTCTCAGTGACTTCTGCATCTAATTGATGTCTTTTCTGTGGTCCTAAACATGAAAAACCAAAAAAAAAACATTAATTTTCTCTCAAATATCCGTAAGATTTTTAGAGAATAGAAGGGATATTGAGTTTTGTGTAATACAGATAAAGCAAACAAATCTAAATAAGAAATATTTTATCATAAACATTAAAGCATAACTGTGGAGTGACCTTTGAAGTTATAAAAAAGATTTCCTTAACAACAGAGAAACAGGCCACAAGTTTTAATTTGCCAGTTCCTTGTGACATTAATTCAAGTAATTCTAGCTCTTGTATTACTATTTACATACGAACTTTGTAGCACATTTCTGTCAGTTACGAACCAATATAGGAGTGCATGTTCCTCTTAAATAATTGAAATGCATGTTTTTCTACTCCTAAAGTACAATTCTGTCCTTTGATTGCTGCAAATTGTTGCATAATGATACTCATTACAATACAGCTTCTATTATGATACAGGTTCTTGACCAATTGCGAAAACATTTACAAACCAAGTATTGACAAATAATCATTAAGAATTGCTCTAGTAAATATTTCATTTCATTTTGTCCATTAAAATTGCATTTAATATTATACTATGCTTATCAGTTCTTTTATTATTAGTATTTTTTTGTCATAACGTGACACATTATTTAAAATAAATTGGATCATAATTGCACTTTTATCCTATTGGACTAGCACTCATAAACCAAAGTCATCTGGAGGATAGGAAACCCTCTGAGAGGTGACTTTGACTGAACGCTGATTGACAACTGCCACAAATTGATTCAAGTGCAAGTTTTATAATTTAAAATTACTATAAGTTGTAGAAATCAAATTACTGTAGTTGCAAACTGTATTCACTTGAACAAAATGAGGAAGCCTTCATTACATTAGTAATATATCCATTGTTCATCTGAGCTGGTTTTGATAAAATTTTTAACGTCATTTGTACACACTATACAAACCAGCTACAGATCCCAGGCTACGAGGACATTCGGCGAAGTTGATGAAGGAGAGAACAAAATCAGGACCAATAATGCATTTTATAACCAATTGGATAGTGAGCCAATGGAATGCTTTCCAAGTGGATTGTGTTGAAAAGAGAACTTTAGAGTCTTAAATCCTGTTTAGATAATTACTATCAAACGAACTGACATTATGTGTGTGAGTGTTGGTGTGGGTTTGTGTGTGTGTGTATATGTGCATTGTGTTTATATATGTATGATCATCGGATTCATTTATCATCACTATATTGTGATATAAAAGAAATTTATTTTATATTTCCTTTTATTTTATAATAATATATGAACTACGTCGATATTTTGTAACAGATATATGTACATCAGCTTGTTGCTGCTTCCTTAAATTAAATAAATGCACAATTTATCTCTGCTTTTAAGGGCCAGCTTCACCAAAGAGTAAGAGTTTACTCTTGATTAAATCATATTTACTTGAGAATAACTTGTAGGAGCGTTTCACCAACACTTTACTCGAGAGTAATTTTCCCCAACAATAATCCGTCGAGTAACTCTCTACTCTGACGAGTATCTCTGTTCAGAGTAAGTTCAGTTTTCTATGTGCGTGTATAGTGTATACCAATGAAGCGTTATGGTGCGATGATTGCAAATGACAGCATTTGAAGATGATTCTAGTGACGATGAATATTATCCTCCAGAGTGAAGACCAAGATGGGCGAGGGAGAGAATGGATTGGTTTTCCAATTATGATAATTGGGATTCTGTCACATGGTTCCATTTGTCCAAAGCATCAACACTTTTCTACTTGAAAGAATTGAAGCTGATTTGGATTATTCTTCTGATAGGTATGGTCATTGCAAATTAAACAAAACTTATTTAATAACTTTGTTATAAATATAAAATGTAAAATATTTTCTGTTATAAATGCAATATTTTATTATCATTATTATTGTTGTTACCGTTTCTCTTCTAGGAAGGCTTCTGTATTGCCGATGGGCCAGCTGCTGACTACCCTAGATATTATGCCAGAGGATGTTCACAACTAACCATGGGTGACTATATGGGAGGTAGCAAGTGAACAATACATACGATTATCCAGAGTTAGGGTCGTATTTATGGACCTCTGCTAGGAACCAGCCTGGCCTAGCTGGCTGCCAGTGGTTGGATTTACAATTTATGAATGGTCCCCAGTGCTAGCTGGTCCTCAGCATGCTGCCTGCAGCAGCCCTCTGCTGACAGAGGCATTTTGGTGCTGCCAGCCCCCCCTCCAGCCTGCCCCCAGCGTGGTTCCCTTGTGTTTATACTCCCTCCGTGTGTGGTTGTCTTGAACTATATTATTATTTTACCGACTTTGTTTGATTTTTGGACTCTCTTATTTATTTACGGCAATCTAGCATGTGTTTTGGACTTCTCAATGGGATATATAGTGAATTTTAGCTTTCTCTTTTGGACCATTCCTTATATATGGCAACATAACTTGCATATTGACGTGAAATCTGATTACAACCCTGCCAACATTTTTTTATACCAAGGTAATTCATTACTAAGCAAGGTTTCATTTGTATCTTGTAGATTGAGTTTTGGCTTTGAATATTGGTTTTTCTTTGTGGACATGGTATTGTTTCAGGATATGGATGACTTCAACAAGTTCGTGCAGGATGTTGTGGAGAGAAGACGACAACTGCCTCGGCAGTATATCTGCAATTTGGCAAATCCATTAGAACATTTTTCTGATAGGCAATTTCAGGAGAGGTATAGATTTCAAAAAAGAAAGGTAGTAGAATTTCTATACCCTTTGATGATTAGATTATCGAAACCAGATAATAACAGAAAACCCGTACCCATTATGATAAAGCTGTTGATAGCATTGAGATTTTTTGCTACGGGTATTTATCAGGTGAGTTGTGAGTTAATCCACATTTTTGTTCATTATTTATGAATATGGTATTCTTGCACTACATATAATATGTATTTCAGAGGGACAACAGAGATATCCATGGCATTAGCCAAGCAAGTGTTTGTGTAATTGTGAAACAAGTGGCAGAAATTCTTGCTGGTGAACTAAGAAACTATGTGTGATTGCCTCTTACCCTCAGGAAGAATTACTTAGCAAAAATTCTGTGGAATTAGGCAATTTCCCAGGGTGGTTGGTTGTGTTGATGGAACGCATATTGAAATTGATTCACCAGGTGGGAACATGCCTGAGGTATACCACAACTGAAAAAGGTTTATAAATACAGCCCTTAGTGTTGCCATTGCCTCCCTACGAGACAAGTTTATTACAGTCCCTCAAAGAGTGGGAGAAATAAATATGGAACAACTCAATTTTTAAGAAATAGCAAGATTTTCCAAAGCTATTGGTCCAATGGACTGCACTTACGTTAGGCTGGTAAATGAAGGTCTTTGCTAAATATATTCCAAAAATTTACATTATTGTGCTGTTATAACTGACAGCAATGGCTTTGATTTTCATGTGCAAGGGGAGAAAATGCTTAGCTATTCTGAAAAAGAAAAATTATTTTTCTTTGAATGTGCAGGCCAAATGTAATTTGAATATAGAGTTTACAGATGTTGCAGCCAGATGTCCGGGTCTGCTCACGACAGCACAATTTTCAATGATTAAATTCAATTTCACGACAGTTTCAATTTTCAATGCTTGGCGTGCGATGTTTGAGAGTGGGGAACATGGGGATTCCATCTTCAAATTTGGTAAGAGCTTCTTTGCATTTTTTTTTTTTTAGGTTAATCCACTGTTTTTGAAGAGTAAGGTCTTCTCTGTGGGCCAAAGATGTTCAAGAATTATATATTCTCGCTGTCTTCAGCCAACCTCGAGCTTTTTGTTTCTTTGAGGATGCGTAATCTCTACCATGGAAATATATTGCTAGGTTATATTCCAAGGGTTACCAGTATTTGTCTTTCCGAATCATGCCAATTTCGGCTTCTGTGGAGCTTTTCTGTTACTTGCGACATCTTTTGATGTTGGAAAAACTATATTAAACTAATACGATGACTAATAAAATGACTAGTAAGATGAAAGATAAAAAAGATGAACGAATAGACTGCAAATACACAAAAAACTTTTTTTGGGGTGAATTGTAAGATCATGAAAATATAATAATACGTTTATAAAGAGCTAAACTAATATAACTAATCTAATAGAAACTTACAAACCAAAATAATTAAATTACACTAGGAACTTTCTTTTTTTTGGTGTGTGTGTGTGGGTGGGAGAGGAGGATTTATTATATAACCACGAAAAGTTAATAATAGAAAGAAAACGATAAAAAATTAAAAATAATGAAGCTACAAGTAATAGAGGAAAATAAAGATTTAATAGGGTTAACAATAAGTTTACACAATAAAATGTAACAAGAACTCATGTAAATATCACTACATAAAGACAGTAAAACTACAAGTACTAAGAAATAATGATAGAGAAACTAAGAAATAAGCTACACTAAAATGACTAAAACACTGCACAAGACTGACAAAAACACCACAAGACACCGCCAATAGCTCCGAAATGATGGAACAAGGAAATAAACAGTGGTTAACGTTGGTATGCTTCAGTGTCACTCTTGCTCACAGCCTCTTGAGTCACTTTCTACTGTGTATGAAAAAGTGCACGTTCAGCGGTCCGAGGAATAAATCGGAGAGTATGTACTCTAAGATTACATACCTAGAAGCATAGCGAAACTTATATTCTACTCAAGAGTTACTAGCTTAAGAGTAAATGTTTACTCTCAGGTAACTACTCTCAACTTCAATCTTGGTGAAACCGGACCTAAGGCATTTTTATAAAATTTTAATTAACATTTTTGGTGATTTTTTATGTCACCAAAATCCACCCCTGATTATGAACAAGCAATTAAATTTTCTTTATAATATTCAAGTAATTTGCCAGATGATTGCTTTCAAGGGTTAGAAAAAGATATTAAAACAGTAAAAAAATATGCCAACTGCTAGAATAATGCCATTAGTATTTGTCTTAACTTCAGTTCATGCTAATATAATATTACAAAAAAATATGCAGTTTTACATTGCTCATTATAGCCACAATTATTAGTTTACATGAGGCAAATAATTTGTAGAGCTTAAAGGATTGGTACACAAGAAAATTTTATAATAAAAAAGAATTACATATTTAATTTTGAATATATGCATATAATGGATAAAAACGTGTACTTATCCAGCCCTACCAACAATCGTGGTGTAAAATTTATTCTGAAGCCCAGAATAGCAGGCGAATAGCGAAAACTCCTACCAATAAACATGGACTAACACAAGCACGGAATAAGAGAGGTGTAGTTTCCATGGCAACCGCTAAACACCGGAGACACGTAATTTAAGCCTGGAATAACCTGGAAATAACCTAAAATTGCGAAAACAGAGGCGAATAAGCACAAACTGTTAGTGCATTTCGCTTCATTGTATTTGTAATTTTCAATTCGCCTGTACTTTCTTTTCTGGTGTTTTCTGGAATATTTGGCAACCTAGTTTATTTCGTGAATCATTAATTTGTTCCTATTTTCTTGGACTATTGGCATTGAAAACTTTGAAGTGATTTTGTTGGCATTTCTTATTAGAAATAGAAGTTAAACAACATTGATGAAGTGTACAGACAGCCGAGGGAAAAAAGTAACCGGACACATGTGAATCTTTTTGAAAGGTAATCGGCTGAATTTCGAAATAAAAATGAGTTTTCGTGAGACGGTACGCAGGAGTTAACCAATTGTATTCAAGAATGTCATTAACATCATTAAACGTGCATGCGTACAATATCTCATAGAAAATAAAGGATATACATTGTTTTATTTTAATAAAGTAAATTGTGTTATACATTATCAGTTAAATAAATAAAATGACACGACACACTGTTCTCATATTTTCAATGATTCAACATGAAAACAAAGACTGAAGATGAGAAATTTCATGGCAGATATTTGTTGGAATCTACTTCTTCTTCTATGAATAATTTAGGACCCCACAAAAAAACACGGAAGAAAAAAAACTGTTTAGAGATAGTTTGTTATATTGAAAATCTGCATTCAATGCTCAGAAGAGACTGCAGAAATTATGCAGAGCTGTTGCTTTCAAAAGTCAGAATTTTATGTGGAGGAAGAAGCAATCGACTACTTATACCACCAATAGTAGCAGATGTTTGATGAGCAGCAGCATTTTGGAGAGCACTTAAAGAGAACAATTAAAATAAAATGTACGATACATAATTGACTTAATATTTTATGAATGTACTAATTTCAAATAAAAGTTATACTTGTATGTCTGATAATAGATATATTTTTATTTTATAAATATGCTCCAGTTTTGCAGCGATTGAACATTTAAATTTTTAGGTAATAAATTCTTCTCTTATGTTCAAGAATGCAGAAAATTTATTTTCATTAAGTGTTCTGAGAAAACTTTGTATTTTAAAACTAATTTCCATACTGCTAATTTCTTACGTTTTAAATCTGAATTTACTAGTTTTTCTACAAAAAAATATAAGAACAGGTCTTGTATTCTACCTCTCTGCAACATCAACAATCTCTAGCAAAGCGCAGTAACAGAAATCACCTTTAGGAAAAATATAAGAAAGGACTGGGTTGGTTTTCAATGTAAATAAAAAAAGCATTAATTGTATCCAACTAAATGTATATAATATTATTCTTTTCAGCAACATTTTATAACTAAAAGTTACATACTTGAGCCTTCCCCTAGTATTGGACTAAAAGATTGGTTCATTATGAACTCAAATTAACAGATTTGAAGTTCTAACAAATCTTTTAGACAATACCTGATTAATAAAAAAAATATTGTCATTATGTTTTAATGCAAATTTGGTAGGCAATAGTTATGAACATGTCAATATCAAAGCTGGTCATTAATACAAAATATTCATGCAAATGAGTATTTGAATTCATCAACTAATGTCTTAAAATAGAAAAAATAATCTAGATATTGGAGTATTTTAGCATGCTGTTTTAAGTTGATCCCCGCCTTTAAGATATACTGTAGTAAGAAAAGGCAAAACTATTTTTTTAAATTCCTCCAAGTGAAAGAATTTTAGTAATATATTTTTTATATTAAGTTTCAGAGGGTAATGGTTCAGAAAATGAATTAATAAAAAACAGACATTCTAGAGAAGATAAATCTAACACAGGCCAGAAAATAATTTCATTCACTCACTTTTGTTTACACGTATTTTCAATTATGTGTATGTTAACAAAAATGAAAAATAAGTAATTTTTTTGGTGAGAATAGGAAAATTGAACTTGAAATGGGCTTGCTTTGAACAATTTAGCTTTTAACAATTTATAAAAGTGGGATTAAATCAAATAGAAATAAATTCAATATAAATTAGATCACAAGCACTAACATTGTCCAATTATACAGCACAAAAATTAAATAATGTTCTATCTTTATATCAGAATTAAGTGTTCCTAACGGCACATGAGTAAAATGAATTGAAACTGCAGTTTTAACTGGTAATAAAGTTGAATGGACGTTTTTTTCTTCTCTAACAATTATTGTTCGACAGTCATATTATCATTCTCCAATCAAGTTAGAATAAACTTTTTTTTTTATTATATTTATTTGTATTTAAACTTTGTTTACAATAATTATATATGGCAAGATGCCAGCATATAATTTGAAGATAAATAATATTACCCACAATTTAAAAGAATAACATAATGAACTATATTTGAATAAATACCACTCTGTTTAAAAATAAATAAATTGAAAAGGGGGGAAATAATTATTTAAATGACGGAGGATGGGAAATGCTATTAAGGAAACATTAATGTATTCAAGAATTGGGAAAATAATTCGGTCCTAAAGAAAAATTTTTAGATGCATGTGAAATAAGTAAATTATAAAAGTTGTTTGTAAGATGAACACAGGATTTAAAAGAATTAATTTTAATTTCTTTAGAATGTGTTTTTTGGGATTTTTATATTATTATTCAGATTTAGAGACAAATTTTTAAAATTTTCACAATTGAAACACTGAAAAATAAAAAAAGGCTTATAAATGCATTATGTGCGTTATATTCATAAACTTACTGAACACATAGTTCATTTATTTCACCGAATTCACATCATTTTCTCATATTTGTCAGATTTTATATTGAAACTGTGCTCTTTCTGCAATCATTTATCTATCTTTAACCTGCAAACGCGCTTTTGATCATTAATTTAATTTTCTTCAAACGGACACCAGCATTCAAAATTATCGTATTGCCAAAACAATTTGTTCATCAACATGAGTTCACTAACTACCAATGCAGTAACACAATTCAGGAAAAAATGCGAAATATTATATTCAAACATGACACAAAGTTCCTGCCGAGTCCTTACAGAGGAACCAAAGAATAAAGAAAATATGCCAACAAAGGTGTATGAAGCAATGTTGCCAAGCATTGATTCCGTATTTAACAAGAACTAGTTAAGCTACGGTTTAGTGGCCATTATTGGTAAAAATTTAATACATCCTTATTCCGAACTTACGCCGGAAGTAACTATTCCCGGAATAAGCGTGTTTTAACGAACTTGCACCAAGCTTTCATTAGTAGGACTGATCACGTTAAGAAATTAGTTGTATAAAAACTAGATACCCTGCCAGGAACATATTTTTATCCATTATGGACATCTTCCAAAAATTGTATTAAAATCCAATGTGAATTCTCAATTTTTCATTATCTACATTTGTTTTTGTTACACTTTTGTAATACAAATATGTTGCCTCATGTAAACTGATGAATACAATTGGAAGTAATTGTTTAATACAGTTACAATTAACTCTATTAAACGATTACTTCAAAAAGGAATTCATCAGTCATGACAAGTTTTAACACTTTTACATACCAGTCAAGGGTAAATCTCTCTGCAAAGGCAGAACTAAAAGGAGCAGGTTCAGGAGTAACAGCATCCTCCAAACTCCCCAACCTCACATCAACAGAGTCGTGATCATTTTCAACTTCAAGGCCCAAGTGAGGAGATATCTCCAACTTCTCAGCAAAAATTGGATTGGTTGGGAGGCAGGGGCTCCTCCAACTCCTATTCTTTGGATCTTTTCTGCATCCAAACTTTTTTGTGTTGCTCTTCATCTTCTCCCAGCACCTGCAATCAAATATTAGCACAGACATAAACGCAAACATATAATTTAGCTGCTCCATGCCTCATCTAGTGACGCCTTCAAGGCTATTGTATGAATCCATTATTTGGGTTCATGACTTAATGGTTTCTTTGCTTTGTGGTAAAATCTGATGCCTTATTTTCTACTATTTCTTTGTTGTTGTTTTTTTCATACCAGTAGGCACAAAAGACTCTTTCAGAGAAGGAAAGTGCCTTTTGTTTTGTCATGTTCCAAAAAATTGTTATAAAGAAAAAAAAAAAATATTTATAAAACACTAATCAAAATCTAGAGAAAATTTCAAAGAAGAAAAGCTGGGTTGTTGTAAAAGGAAAAAATACTATCAAAAACAACATGAATCGAAATTAAAGAAAGTGTCAAAGGGAAAAAGCGAGGTCATTTAAAAAAGAAACAACCAACAACAACACCACCAACACTTACAACAACCAAACACACACCACCAAAACCACAACTTGAATGTATGTGAACCGGTACAAGTAAGACAACAATCTGCAAATGCATCTCTCATATCAAAGAATACGGAAAATACAATTGTAGAAGTGGGATGGCTTTCAGGCTATAATACACTGGGAATGTGCACAAATGAACTGGATATTATAAAACGCATATCAATGTTTCTATATTCACCTTCATGATAAAATATGGTTCAAATTAAAAAGAAAAATTATTTCAGTTAGATTTATTATGCTGGTATGCTTCTTCATCTGGCATGCAAGTCTACAAATGCGCATGCTTATGCCCTTCCACCAATCATAGCAAGCCTTCACTCGGGCAGAGCTAGGAGTAATTTCTGAATACCAAAAGCCATGTTACCGCTAACAGTCTCCCAGCAGCGCAGTGACGGGTCCCCAGACGGCAGGCTGCCAGGGGATCGCCTGGCAGCAGTTTGTAAACGTGGGCCTAGATCTTTTAGGATCTGGTTTTTCGGAGGATCCCATGCAACTCTGGTGTTGACAACCAAAGGAACACCTGAGAATCTCAACCCCCAGAGTTGCCTGGCGAAGTGATGCATATTTTTGCAATTTCTTTATCCCTGCCATTGCCTAAGTTCTCCTGCTGCCTTTGAAGGGGATTGCTTTGAATGCTGATGCGGACGGACATAACACTCCCACTCCATAAAACAAGATTGGATGAAGATTTTGGCCGATAAGAGCCTCATCCTCAGTGAGGACCAGCCAGATGTTGGCTGATGAAGCTGATTTGAGAAGGCTGACAATGGTTATGACATAAATTGATGTCCAGATAGCCATGTTCGCAGTGATTGATTGAATCTGGATCTCAGGGTAAACATTTGAAGAGTCTACCTTGTTGCAGCCGAACTGGCAGCTATTGTCATCATTGGGCACACAAACACACCCTGCCCTAAGCACCCATATGAGGTTCCGGACCCCCATAGACGCCACCATGATGGAGATAAAGGTCTGTCCACAGAATATGCCCAGAATCCCAGCCCAAGCCAGGGCTGGAGAAGCCTGCCCTTCAGCTCCTTCCAATGCTTTAGGTGCTGGTCCTGTTGCAGCTGGCAGAGTTTCTGGAGGACAAAGTTCCATTGATAGGGCAGGATGGTTGATGAGGAGGGGGGCAGGCAGATTGTTAGTGTCAGAGAAGAGTGGGAAGAAGGCAGACCTCAACCTCCCTTGTCCGGCAAACGCACTTTGGAGGTGCATCTGGCATCCGACTGAATAAATTTGCTTTCAACTCTATTGGGACAGGCCATGGAGTTAAGATAATCCTCCACAAGGGAGGGTGACAAGAGCGGGATGCGGAAGTGTGTGTTCACCACATAGTGAGGCGATGGGCCGTCTTGTCTTGTCTTAGAAGAGAAGAGCTCGAAGGCGACTTCGATGGAAGCGAAGAGTTCTTCATGTCGGAACACCGGCAACCCAATTCCTTTACCAGATCGGGGGGCGTGAAAGTAGTGGATGGAGGCATTGTCAAGGAGGCAGAGCAGGGACTTGGCCAGGTCACAGAACCATTTGTCAAATTCCATAGCAGACTTGAGAGAGAGTAACCACATATGAAGGGGAAAGCAAGGTGGGGTGATTAAGGCCGTGATGACATCCACCTTCTGCCACAGGCCTAGGGTGGTGTCATAGTTCTTCTCCACAAGCGGATCGACCTTGGTAAACTTGATATTAGAGGGCAGACGGGAACACATTGATCTTAGCCAAAAGACCTAGAAGTAGGACTGGAAAAAGTCACGATTTAAAAAGAAAATTGTATTAAATGTTCTTACTTTAAACCAAAAATGTTCAGTGATTTATTCTTAATTACTTTTAAGAGCAGAAAAAGTTTATTAAAACAAGTTTTTAAATTTATCATTAATATCTGCAATTATAATTTAAAAAATAGAAATACTATATATTTGAGAGGTCCAGTGCAATATCCCCCTTACCCACAAAAATCATTAAATTTGATTTAGAGTTTCATGCTCTTGAAACACACTTGCGTCTACAATACCAAATAAGCTTGTGGCATCATATTTAGAAAAAAGGCATTCTTCGTTCAAGGAATTACCATTTATTTGGTGGAATACCACCTTAATCAAAAAGCACTTATTGTCGAAAACAACTGAATTCATCAAAAAACTTAACAATGTTAGACAGTTATTGAAATATTAAATTTTACTTAATAGTTGTGCTGTTATCAAAAAATACGGGGTTGTTACTAACGCATTTTCCCTTAACCCTTTAGCAATCAGGGGGAAGTATGATTCCCTCTTACAATGGAATTTTATCAATATACACAAAACAAAAAAGGTTAATATTATTAAAACTAGTAAGACTTCATTAGTTTTATTGATATTAATTTTGTTTTTTAAATGCGTATTAACAAAATTCCATTTTTATTAATACTCATTATTAAGATGTACTTTAGGCAGCTTTAGGAAACATTTTAATAGAAATCTAGAATTATGGACATTGTCGATGCTTTAAACGTATTTTTCTAGAAGCTAGCTTACGTGCGTTAGGGCGGTATTGCTGTTAAATTACTTTTTACCTACAGACAACCAAAGGCCGGATAAAAACTAATCGATCATCTAAGTCGATTAATATATAAAGTCTACTACAAATATTTCATTGTTCATTTCGTACGTATGTTCATTTTATTGTATATTATATTTGTATTTTATTGTATTTTGTATATTGCATTTATATTTTTTATTGTATTTTATTTGCTCAAAATAGTTCAATTATGTGAAAAAGTTTATAAGAAATACGCCTATAATATATTCATTATATCAACTTTGTATTTGATTTATGTCTTTTTATCAGAGTAATTTTTAATTCACAAATATTTAAAATATAAATATTTTTTCGAATTTTGCAAATAAATATTTATGTGAATCATTGATTTTTTTTTATTTCAGATGACAATCATTGATTTAATTTTTGAAGTGATCATTGATTTTTTTTAAATCATGATTTAAATCATACCAGCCTTTCCTACAAGTGATAATAGTGTGAGAATAATTTCTGTTTACCACTGCGATTTTTTTGTTCACGCGAACAACAGAGTTGACAATGCACTGGGCTCTTTGTTTTCTGATGCCAATTTCATAACAAATTTGTTCACAGTAACCATAATAAAAGGAATGTTGAAATGCCAAAAATAATATGCTTTTACCCTGAAACTAAGGCAATGAATCTTATTTTCTGCGATTTCACAAACATTAAATGTAAACAACGACTCCCTGTTTGCACGTACATACCATGCTTCCTACATCAACAGGATTCGATCCACGACTTCTTATTGATGCATTTACTATGCGAATGCTGTCTGTAGGTCGAAATTCACATAAAGGAGTTCCAAAAATTAATTCCTGAAATATTCCTTTTGCTTTGTCTTCTTTCTTTCGAGACTCCCAGCTTGATATTTCAGAGCATTGTTCCATCTATTTGGCAGTCTTAATTCACAAAAGGGTGTTGAAGCCTGAGATATGAAAAGGAGAAGAGTAAGCACAATTAGAAAATTCAGAAACTTAATTAATTATTTCCACAGTGCACCAGAAAAATCTCCAAACTGAGCCAAATCAGGGCCTCCTATTAAAAACTGCAATAATGTTAGTAGCAACCAGATCATTGGAAAACAAGTGATTGGAACATCACTTCCAGCATTTATTATGATTGTAGTGAATACACAACGTATGTTTTCAAGCTGCAGCGTGTGCTACCAACATAACTTCTGTTGTAAGCACCCTCACCAGCAAGGTGCCACTGCGGAGAGATTTTCCTGGCATGCTATATATGTTCTGATTACTAAAAGAGACAAGTCAAAGAGAAATATTTTTTTCCCATACAACAACTCAATCTTTCGAACCGACTAGTTTACTCCCTCTAGTCTTCACTTTTGATTCCTTCATCCCCCTCCCCTTCTAGTTCTAACATTAATTAAATCTAATTATTTTATTCTAATTTCATTAATCTATATTATAATTACAAGACACTGAATGCATTGTTTGTACCCTTTGTCACTACCTCTGTTCTAAAGGACTATTTTCCTTTATCATCATATTTTAATGGCATTTGAGGTAAATTCTTCACTTACATAACTTTGAGAGTAGATTTTTTTTCTAGAATGTATTTTTTTAGTGTTCTGGTTAACACAAAGGAGTTGATCCTTCTTTCCTCTTTTTTCCAATACCAATCTCGCATCAATTTTCTCAATGCGTCTCACGGTGGCCATAATTACGACAGTTGCAATGGTCCTAGCCCTGAAACAAAGGAAAATTATCTAATTTTCGAGATTTCACGAACATAAGTCATGTAGTTATAAGTCATAA
>BOPP01000253.1:954817-970081 GCA_017312745.1 Gryllus bimaculatus
CACAACCTGTTGCAGTTACATATCCTACTTCCTATACAGCTTCCTTCCTTAACAGGATTGAAACGAGTTCCTTCAGCAAATGGTGGTAGTATAGAGTAAATCAGAAAACAGAGCTTGTGAAACAGAGCCAGCTTTGTATCAGGGAGTCCAAGTGACCAGAGAAATGTGGAAGAACAACTACTAAAATTCAATAATTTGATGGATTGTTGTTATTTGTGCTGCTTACTAAAGGAGAGAAGAGCAGGAGAGCAATAAACAAGAGGAGAAAAGAATGATGT
Organism: Gryllus bimaculatus; assembly: GCA_017312745.1. Classification (NCBI taxonomy): domain Eukaryota; kingdom Metazoa; phylum Arthropoda; class Insecta; order Orthoptera; family Gryllidae; genus Gryllus; species Gryllus bimaculatus. The sequence continues at coordinate 955,096 of BOPP01000253.1, forward strand.
ATTCTGATGTCCCTTCCATGTGAAAGTTGATGATAAACATAATTCAGTAAGTAGAATCTTTCCCATCAAGGGATCTGAAAGACCAGAAGTGGTAGAATCAAAGAAAAGTAACTGAATAGTACGGTTAAGTTGCTTAACACTCGTGCAGTTGCTAACTACTCATGCAGTCAACTATAGGAGGAAGCATAGAGAACTTGAGAAAGAAGATGATGAGAGGGTCTGTGTGACGGTATACAGTGCTTACCAACGCCTCAAACTCTCTGGCAAGCATGGTGGTGTTAGTGTCCCCTGAGCTCATTGTGATGTAGCAGCAACAACATGCTTCAGTAGTCTAGTTACTACGTTCTTCGTTTATTGGGACTCAAGGCCACAGCAATAAAATATTTTATATTCAATTACCAAATTTGGCAATTTTAATTATGGCTCACCACAGGGCTCTCATGCCCCAGAAAAATGCCACTGTGGTGTTTTTCTTCCAGGAAGGTTTGGGTGGTGGTTGTGATGGTTGACAGTGAAGGTCTTTCGTTGTATAGGTGGTTGACGTGCAGATGCAGTGTTGGTAATGAGAAAGGTTAGTTAAAGGTATGATAGATGGAGAAGAAGAGTATTGCACAGTGTGCAGTATATAGAAATTAAGAAAATACAACATAAAATTGCTACCAAATCTATGAAAATATGAACCAAATCTATGGAAAGCTGATTATGCTATTGTGTGTAATAGTTGTTTTGAGATTTCCTTATAAATGTCAGGGGTAGGATGTATTACGCATTAAAAATGGTTTCAATTTCACGCTCTAATATTCAATTTTCATTGTATGATTAAGATAGTTCAGCCGTTTCTTATATCGCTTATCACTTGCACTGTGATTTTTAAGAGCTATGAACTGTTTTTAACTAATACTAATAACAAATATATGATACATTTTGTCTTAATTTATGGTTAATTGTCACTACAATGTGATGATGCGAAACAGATTTGTAGTCTACATTATTAGTCTGCACCTAGTTTAGTGGTCCATAACACTTGTAATATTATACATAAGATATAGTAGTAGAGATTAAGTAAATATTATATAGGGTATTTAGTGGTCCATCCAAGAATTTCACACCTTTGGAGAGGCAGTTCAGACATGAATACAGACGCATTGGAGATGTCCTATTGGTGATGCCAAATGTGGTCGCTTGCAGCTCTTCTTGGTCCTGGTCTCAACAGGGTGAGAGATTTGATTTAAATAGATACAGGAGGGTGTGATGTTACGGTTGAGAACATTCTGAAGGGTTAAAATGGGTGTGTTGTTGGATGAAAATTTTAATATAAGGTATATTTTTAATTCGTGGACGGATGATTTTGCACAATGAGGCACAATTGAGGTAGCAATTTATGATGATTAATACTAAATATAAATTAGTTTTAGGAAGAATAAAATACTTGTTTTTTCTAATATATTTTACCGCTTCATCAATAGTAAGTAAATAATTTTTAAGTTTAAGAAGAACAATTTGAGGTTTATTAACTTTAATGTTCAAAAACTAAAATACAAGGAAAAAAGAATGAACAAACTAGCTCATAAAACAACTAATCTGTACTAATCTGTACTGGCAAAATTCTCTGAAATTAAAAAAATGGATTAAAAATTGATTTCCAACATGACTCACAGTAAGTATATTCATTATGAACATATGAACTATATGATATATGTTAATATAAATTATGATTATAAAACATTAGAAACCTGCGTACAGTTTATTGCCAAGTCAGTGGTTACATATAAATTTTTGTCTCATTCAATAACTATACTATAATAATTTAGAAACCTCTGTAATAATGATGATGGTGATGATGGTCATAATGATGATGATGATAATAATATTAATATTAATATTAATAATAATATTAATATTAATAATAATAATAATAATAATAATAATAATAATAATAATAATAATAATAATAATAATCGAGCAAAGTGCACAGCGCCGGCTTCACAGTCGGGAGACCCGGGTTCAATCCCCGGGCCCGCCATATTGACTGGGGTTTTCGTGTTTTCCCTCGGTCATACAGACGAATGCTAAGATGGACCAATAAGCCCATGATCAACTCTCATCATCATCATCGCCATCACCACCGCCACCTTATTAGCTCATAATTCAAGGCTTTACAACCTTGTTTTACAAAGGGCTGCAGCTGAAACACTGATCCTTATAATGATACACGTTAATCTCTCTCTGGGATAGAATATGACGGCTTCAGAAGAGAATGTGTAGCGTGATCAGAAATGGCAAATATGCTAATAATATACTATTCACCAAAATAGTACTTATTTTATCATGAACCTGAATCTGTACTAAAGTCTTCATATTCTTCAAATAATTTTCAAGGTTTCCTTAAGATACAAGCAGGTAACTATTGGTAAAGTTAACCAAAGAAAACAAATTGTTGAAAGTTAAGTGTAAAAAACATTTTCTTTAAGAAAGTAATATTCACTTAATAATTACGGTCAAGCTCAAATTCTCCATTTTAGTGAATAGATATATCCAAAAAAAGAAATTCATATTATGTTATAAACAATACCATTATCAACACCCCATTCCCTGATTGTTTATTTACTTTTTATACTTACAAAATCTTTAAAACAATTACAAACGTTTTGTTAGTTAAGTTTACATGTTATATTATTCATGAATATTCTATTTGTCTTCTTAGAAAGAAAGAAGGGGAAAGAAAAAGAGAGAAGTAAAATGAAATATTTATAATTGACCCACTCCACCAAATGCCCCTTCGTTATGGGGGGAAAAAAGTTATACTTACAATTTTTCTCACATGTGATCAGTAGATCAGCTTGATGGTAATTTTTTCTTTCTCAACTCCCTGGAAGATAAAAGATATTCATAAAAATTAAGATTTTACTACAAATATAAACATCACAAAACAATGTGGCATCACAATAAATTGTTCAAATCATCACAGAAACATCAGAGAGAAAAAAATTTAACAAATGCTACATTGCACACTTAAATGCTTTCTACATCAGCTGTAATAATTCAACAAACTTATTATTACAGAATTTGTATGTAATTAAGGAAACCTTGCATTAATTGCGTTCGCTAAAGTCTCTACCCCAAAATTGAGTTTAGGAACAATACAAACATTTTGTTACAGAAAACTATTTTTGTAACAAATATAATTTCCTGTTCATTAGTTTAAACCTGGTAGACATGAATATTTCTGAAACTCATTTGCTAATATGTTCAATACAACAATTCTTCTGGGTTCTTTTAGAAATATAATTGAATATCTTTAATTACTGCAATGCCTCCAGAAATTCCAAATCTTCAGCCTCTGCATTTCCTAATATTTTGGGCCCAATTATAACATTTACACTGATATACTAATTGCAAGTATTAAAAAAATGGTTGCAAACATGAAAGGAAACATGATCTAACAACTAAGAATTTAAGTGAATACATTCTTTTGCAATATATTGAGTTCTTCAATAATGGGTAATTACACAAAAAAATGCAAAAAGAATTTTTAAAGAACATATTGGACATGGCACACTGAATTTTTAATACTAAATTCAATACTAGAATAATGAAACCAATTTTAGGTAATAAGAAAAAAAATCTTCAGATGAGCAATGTGGAAGTAGTTTAAACCAACAAATGATCCACTTGCTTATAACAGTAAATCAGGAAATTAGATATGTATCCTAAGAAAACATGACCCAATGAAACAAAATTATGGGAATAAGATTGTATCATCTCCAAAGGTGTAATAGATGTTATTCATTTTTATGAAAAAGGCTCATCAAAAAAGGTTTCAGCCAATAACGTCAACAAGGATAGAACCTGAACGAATTAAATACAACAATAAAAGGTACATATTCCGAGAAAAATATACGATCATTCTCAACCAGTTATTTTTATACCTGTCACACAGTAGAATGCGAAGAATTAATTTTATCATCAATGCTCTATAAAATGGGTGTTTGGGCAATTTGTGGTTTCACCGCAGAGAACAAGTGCTGCTAAAGCATAGTATCCATGTTTCTTAGTCGCTGAAGATGGAACGAATTCTTTTAAACATGTACGGCATGTAACATATTAGAATAATTACAGCGAAGGCACATTGTTTCCTTAGAGTTATACATGCTGTAATTACAAAATACTTGTTGCCTCTACCAATAATGAGACAAGGCATTAAAAAATATGTGCATAAACACTGCAAACAACAACAAAACTTTTGTACCATGAAAAATGAAATTTCAGATACCTAACATATGCATGTAAAATTACAATACACTCCACAGAAATAAAGAATAGACAGAACACAATGAACAAAATTTTGTGTTACAAGAAATATATCCGTACCTCAGAAGTCAAGAGTCCTACCACACAATTGTAATATTGGAATCATGGCTTCCTTTAACAAGCTTGAGTGGGACCTAACAAAGTTCGAGTTTACTGTTCTAAACATTAAAATACATTTTGCAATAATATTGATTTCAAAACAAAAAAATCACCAAAAAAATAGTTATGACTTTGAATCTCTAAGGTACAGGTAAAACTTTCTACACACTTCTTAATTTATACAACAGTTTAACCCTCAAACAACTTTTTTTAATTTGTTTCCCTGATCTGTCAGAATTAACATCAATTAATACTTAAATTTAAAAAGTGTCAATTCAGTTTCAACACAAAGTATTACTAAATGTTTGTTCTCTGGCCAATGTATATATTTCAGAAAACGTAATATTCCACATGGAGCCAAAGTCGTCCATGTGGCAAAGTTAAGAGAACTTTATCACAGTTTTTAAACCATCCGTTCTCTTCCATGAACAGTACAACTTGCTTGTGCCTTTTCTGCTAACCATTTTACACATGCCTCCAATTTCATTATTTGTATCATTTCATTAAACAAATAATTTTTGTACATCTTTAGACTGATGCCATCAAATGCTATCAAAGTGAATTGAAGTTGACAAAAGTGACATCTCTTGAAAGACAAGTAATTATAAAAATTATTGAAAGCATTTCCAGAAAAGAAATCACATTATTATTGCAAGGTGCTTTTGGGATTTTGTAATGAACTTCACAATATTAGTATCGTTTTTGAAAGCAAATAAGTCCTATCCAATAAAACAATATATATTTTATGAAACAATGAAATACCTCCACTATTTGCTGAACTCAACCGTGCTCCAAGTGATAAAATATGACAGTAGAAATAAATCCTGAAAAAGGAAAAAACACATGGATGAAGCAATATATTCAAATGCACAACACTGATACAACTCATATCACATTCACTTGACAAGTCAAAAATGTTGATTAAGTTGCAATCTCAGAGCCTTAATCTCTTCTTTCTACCTGCAGGGCAAGAAGTAAGTAATTTTGAATTAGAATAATTTTCCAAGAATTGTCAAGGCTCATCTTGCCTTAACCTTCACTCCAACGATTCACCCTTTCCATACAGATTTGTCTACTTCAAAAATAATACCTCCTCATGCAGTATGAATTTAAATACTTAGATGTGAACTGCCTCAACACTCTGTTCAGTATTCCCTTTTTTCTATTTTTTTCATTCTTGAAATCATCAAAGATAAAAAGTCTTTTGAATAAATATGAATAACATAGAACGCCCACGATTTTTTATTAATTTATTATCATGTTACCTTCAAAACTTAAAAATGTTTGATCAAGACGAATAATAATGCAATACACATCCATTCAATTGTCAACAAATATCTTTGTATGATGTGCCATAACAGAAACACTGCAAAATGCTAAAGAAATCCACTATACACAATGTATGGTACGTAATATAGACTTGGTCGATATTCCAAAGAAATTTAATCGTTATTAATAATAATAATGATAATGCATTTCATTCCTGAATCCATTATATTTCTATCGAATTTGAAAAATAAGAAGCAAATGGGTACAAAAGTAAACACTTCACTATTAATAATTATAACGTTATGATAGATCTGCGATCATACATTTTTCACCATCTCGCAATCTTAAGCTCAATGATTTCCATTTCATTCCACAGGTAAAATTCACACGTCGTAATAAAAGGATGCAGGCCGAGCTACTAGGAGTGAATACGTTAATGATGGTCGTTAGGGTTTTTCCCAACCAAACTGCATACCATAATTATTTTACTCATCAATGTAGCATTTAACCTTAATGAAGATTCATCACAGATTCACAACTCGTCTTTTCAAACAGAAAACCGTTTGACATAACCCCAAAAAGGCCTACAATACGTTGCACTGGAATTCACAATATTGACTAGGTTAATTAATGAAAGTACATACTTACGTGACACAAAAAAATACATTTTTGGATAACTTGAGCTATGTTAATAACCATGTTCAGCGTGTCTCAACTGATGAAAAAACTCAAAATAAACAAGAGGTATACAAGTAAGAAACATCAAAGAGCTCCGCCATTGCATGACAAGTGACAACACATGTCCCAGTGTTACCACAACTTAGTGGAGAAATTACAATTTCATGGAGTGAAAATTATCGACTATCCTAATCATAAAATCATCCTACAACTTGATGCAGTTCAGAATCGATTACTTTTAATTATTTAAAGTAGTAACTGTTACATTTTTACCATTTTCCGTTTCTATGTCATTTTATTGTCTTGTTCAGGGCAAAACGTGGTAGAGTGGTCATTCGCTTTCCACATTGACTGGGCAATACTCGGATTTGAATTTGATGGAATTTAAACCAGTCTTTGGGGGTACTTTACTTGATGCAGCTGATATATTTGCTAAGTTTTCTTAAAAATGACACCACCAAGAGAAATGGCTCAGGGCATAAACTGATGTCACTCCAGTCCCTTTGACCAGGAGGTCCTAGGTTCGAGTCCCAACGGTGGCATAAGTTTCGGCACCAGTTCAGCTAGGTCGAATTCAGTCGCTGTTTGGAGGAGATTTCTAGTGGCCAGCTGTCCAATGAACACTAGGCGAATACCGAAGCAGTACCCTAACAAACGGGCCACGGCTCTGGACATTTGTCATCCACTGGGCTCACCACTACCGCGTTTGATAAATTATGCACTACACTTACGGGAACAACGGCCTTATTTGTTCTTCCTTGTCTTATCCTCTCCCCTTACACTAACACTCACGTCACAAGCACACGTGCTGGGTTACCGGTCGGAAGCTTAGAGCTTGTTCCGGTTGGGGGGGTGCCCCGCTGGTGGGAGATACCTGGTTAGGAAAACCCCGCTAGCCGATAGATTGGCGTCGCATCTCGCCATACACCGGAGGGCAGACCCCCCCAAGTAAAACACACACTACGCTTACGGGACCAACAACTTCTGTTGTTAAAGCGCTTGGAATCACAAACAACCAACCAATCAAAAATGACACCACTTTTTTCTTAGATATCTAGAAGAGTGAAATAGAAGTATATAGCTGGAATAGGTCCGATATTCATTATTAACTCTGATTTTTTTTATTTCAAACAAAAGTTTGAAACATTTTCGGCGACTTTCTACAATTACAATATTTAAGATGGAGATTTTTTTCTAATGAAATTTGTTTTTAAGAATTCATATGATGTCTCGAAAATTCAAATTTTTTCTGTGAAAATGAGCTCATAGTTTCACACTTTCAGAAAGGTGCAGACTTCATTTTCTCGAAAACAGTTTCAAACATTTTGTACGGATATATTCTTTTGTTTAATTGTTTTTTGTTTTTCAAAAATTAAAGAAGTAATTTTTTGACATATCTCTCTCGCTATTAATATTTACTTGACCGGCTATTTGTATACATTTTTGCATTTGCGAGTAGAAGTGTTGTAATAGATTTCTAATGGAGTTTCTCGAAAACTCCAGTTTGGGGTGAAAATGAGCTTCAAAACGTGCTTTTTCAAAAACGCTTCATAGACAACGGACAGATGGACGAACGGACAGATGGACGGACGGACAGACGGACCGACGGACGGATGGACGGACGGATGGACGGACGGATGGACGGACGGACGGACAGACGAACGGACGCTTTGAAAAAAACAACAACAGTTTTTATGTGTCAGAGGCACCCAAAAATGTATTTTCATTGAAATCTCGAAAGCGATTTTAGGCAGCTTTACATTACTTACTGTACACTACGTATATTTGTCCGTATATACGTACGTATACGAGAAAGTAACTAGTGCTGCTACAAATTGGAAAATACTTTCTCCTTCTTGTTAATTACTATTTGTTTGGTCTCGGCTAGCTATTCGGACTTAACACATGCTCTTGCCAGCTGCTATGTATCGCCCAAAGTACTTTTTTTTTCCCACATTTTCTTAATTTTTCGGTTTTTTATAGTAGAATGGAAATATTACTTTAGGAGTATTCAAGAACAAATGGCAAGTTTCTTTAACAAATTTGAAGGGTTTTTTTAAAAAATGGCGTTTTAGCGCTACTGTAAATTCGAAATTTGAAGCTCTTTTTCACAGAAACTTTTTGAGTTTTCGAAAAACTTCATTACAAATCATTTGAAGCACTTTAACTTACAAGTACAATAGTTGTTACAACTTTCAGGAAATGTGCGTAATGAAGGTGTGAGAGATCATTAAAAAATTACATTTGTGTAATTTTTGAAGAAACAAAAGGATACCCTAAAATGAACCGTACGTCATATTAAAGAGTACAATTAGCACTATTCGCCCGAAAAGCTTGAAGAAAAAAAATTGGAGCCGTTTTTGAGAAATATGGTTTTTGAAAGTGTGGAATTTTATGTTAATTTTCGCTTAAAACTATTGTTACCCGAAAGTTTATGTAACATTATTTAAAGCACTTGTATTCACAAATGTAATAATGTGAACAAATTGTCGCCAATGTAAATACTTATAACGTGAAAGATAAGTCAAGAAATTTTATTTCTATTTTTGGAAAAACAAAAGAGTAAAGCAAACTAATGTTTATGTCATATCGTAGTGTGCATTTAGCACTATTTCCACCAACAGTCTATTTAGACTATTAACAATTTGGAGCCGTTTAAAAAAAAATGTTTTCGTAACTTTTTTTTTTTTTTTGTTGCAAATATGTGTGTTCGTACCGGAAGACTCACTAAGTAAGATACCTGAAGCCATACTGATCACATACAAAGGAAGAAGAAACTGGATTTACAAGTCTAGCGGAACTATTAAATGTTTTCACTGAAAGGAAGAAGGGCGCATTGCAAAAAACTGCAAAGATATAGCAGACATTAACTCCAACCAATAGGAGAGAATAAGTCACACAAAGCTCACATATGCCCATCTGATCACCGGGAAAGCGGCTGTTGTATGTAATGTTTCTATGTATATTAATCTTTTTTTTCTGTGCCCCAGGTTTGAAGCCGACCGGACGAGACATGGTCCATGACATATATATATATATATATATATATATATATATATATATATATATATATATATATAATACACCATGCATAAAAATAATGTTATTGTGTAGATGTTGCTAATAACCTCTGTAGTTGATGCAAGAGAAAACAAACAAACGGTATAAATATACGATATATTTAAAAACTGACGTGATACGACGTTTTCATTGTGATATTCGTAATGTACGTATAAAATTGAGTACGTTGCGCACTCACGTACAAATCTTGTTCCCTAGTGTTATTAATTCATTAATATACAATTCATCTCCTAATTCAATTTTATCTTCATTCCATTGACAACAATAGCCGACTTTGCGCCAACCAAAAGCGCATATCTGTTCTCTTGTCTGAAGATGGATACTAGTTTTATTCAAGAATGACCTCCGACCTGGACAATCACCTCTTCATTTTTAGTTTAAAGAATAGTTATACATTGGGAGCAGATTTTCATTACCTAAAACATTGCCAAAAATTATCAATAAAATGCTCCTAAAATGTTTTTAAAATGCCTTAAAGCAAAGAAAAATGACGAAAAACGTGAGATCAAAACCAGTTCGGATGAACAACTCATGCTCTTGGATACGTTACTGATGTAATCGTGGCTTCTTCCTTTCGTTCAAGTGAACTCATCTTGTAATATTTTGGTTTGGATTGTTCTTTACCAAAAAAATCTCTCTGTAGTTTTCCCGAAATCGACTGAACCGCCAATGGCGCTGACAAGCGTCACAGGAATCTTAGATGACATTCTCTCTATGACCGACATTACTACTTCTGAGCGAAGAATCAAATAGGCTATCAGATACAGGTACTCAAGAATTCTGTGCAGAAAATTTGTTGCATCCCGTAAATACTATTTGAAGCAAGTACCATTAAAATTGTATTAAAATTTATGAAATCATCAGGAAAGTATAAAAATGAGTCATTTCCCTTTGTCATAACATGAAATGAATTTTTATACTAAACGGCATTTTTCTAATGTGAAAAGAAAAAAAGACATTTCATTAAAATCCACCTTAGTCATAAAGTTGAAAGCTGTGAAAAAGCTGTTAAAATAATCCATGATTTTCATGGACCTCTGAGAGGAGATGAGCGAAAGCAATTTATGTCGTGTTTTGTTCAAGAACACCATTCACTTTACCCATATTGCAAGAAAGACACTGAAGAAAGTTCTCACAAAACTGGAACAACCCTATAAGAGTATAAAATGTCAAAATTAATTAAATTGTAATATAAAATTATAAAATTAACATGTTTCCGTAGTTTTCCATTGACAACACTAATCATCCCTAATATTCGAATTTCGTGCCAAGTCAGCACTAGTTAATATCGGCCTATTGAAATGATTTTTTTATATTTTTGAGTAAATTTGAACAAATGGAAAATATTAGGGATGAGCCCCCCAAAATTAGTAATTTCTTTTTGCAATATAAGGGACATCTTAAATGTAATAATTGTCAAAACACAAACAAAGGTTTTGATTGATTGGTTGATTAGTGAATCCCGACAACAGCTAGGGCGACGTCAACAGCTACATTCATATGTCCTGAAAGTGTAGTGCATGTTTTATCGCTTGAGGGGCTTCACATTTGGGTGTAGCAGTGAGAGGCCGGATTTCACCCTCTGCACCAGAGGCCCCGCAAACGTAGGCGCGATTCTGCACATTCATTACATCTCTTTGGTACAAATATCGAAAATTAGTACATTTTATTTTTCATATATTTGAATGTTTTGTGTGAATGGAAGTGATATTTAAATATTAGTGTCAATAAAACGTAAAATAATAGTGAAAACTGCCAATAAAACAGCTTAAAGTGAAATACTGTTTATTGTGAACAGTTTTCGTTACAATTTACTCTGCATATTTAAGGAATAATAATGTCTATTTTCGTGTTTCAACAGCGACCGGTTTTAATTTTGGCGTCAGGCCATGTGACGGTGATAGTCACGGGACGGAAGTCCGACAGCGCGCATCATGCGTCGTTTTTTCTACGGTAAAGCAGGGTTACTGGGGAAGAAAAGGTTGCCGAGGGTTTCATTTTAAACATTTAATGTAACTTGTTTTTAATTTGTTAATATACTTATTATATTCTTTTTATTTGAACCTGTAGTCTACTTCCACTACGTCACAATACACTGAATCTAAAATCGGTGAAGCGAGTCAACAATATTTAAGTTGCCTACCGCGGAATAAACTAATGAACATCCGGTACTTTTGAAAGGATGTACAGGACATTTGAAAGGAAAGGAAATATATTGCTGAATGAACGGAAACAAGAACATTCTACATTTAAGGTTTTGATGATCAGAACCTGTCTTACATGAAAACATAAAACAATGGACACATTCCAATTCCACAAACAAAAGCTGTCTCCTTCCTGTATTTATTTATGCCTCCCTTGATGATACTTCCTTTGTCTTCTCATGCTTTCTATAATAAATTCCCCAACTTCTCTTAGTCAATCTTCAGTAGTGGATCCAGAGGGAAGAGTCATAATCCGCCGAATCCAACATTATTCTTAATTGTAGTCAATTTATTAAAATTATTGACTGCATTAGAGACGGACACTAAGTCATTCAGTTTGAATCATTTTCGGCGAGAAAACGGTGATGTCTGAAAATACTTGTTCCCACATCGCCATTGTGAAAAACTAACAACACCGATAATAGGCCTGTTTCCGGGTTGCGCGTTGCATAACGAATGTTGGGGTGTCACCTAATCCCTTAATTCCGTTATTCACTCAAAAGTCTCTATTAAACATCTTTAATTCATTATTTATTTTACTTTGAATAACCGAACTATGTCAACTAGCACAGGGGATGCTGTATGACTAAAAATATTAAAATTCGATCACACAGCCATGTCTCGATGGCACAACCTCTGCATGGTTCTACAATTGTCTGCGCAAGCACGAAAATGTTACTTTTTTTACTTTCTAGCACTTACTTCTTAAGAAGAGAAAGTACTGTAAGAAAACGTCTGTCTGCCTCTGATCAACGCTAACGCCTTAACCGTTCAACCGATTTTCTTCAAAATTGATATTGATATATTGAATTGATATCGATCTGAACGACCTGGAGGCATTGATAGTTTCAAACGGATATTTTGTTTTTTGAGTTTATTTTACATGAAGCGAGCATTAACGTTTGTATGCCTCTTCCCGAGTTTGACGCATACTGGGTTTCTGAAGTGTAGAGGTGTGAGTATCGCACTCTGAGGTTAAGAGTTCGTGTCTTCTAGCCGAAGAAGAAATTCGCTTATTGAAAACATTTTTGCTGGATTATGTAGTTAAATAATAATGTAGCGGAACAGTTAGAAATAATGCGAGAGTGATTTGTACCACTAGTTTAAACTAGATGTGAAAATAATGAAATACGTTATGATGCTTAAAAATGAAAAAAAAAGAAGTTTTTAATGATGTTCTAATCTATCGTGCTATCCAAGAATAGCTATTCCGTGAAAAGTTTAGTTTTCTTTTTGAAAACGAAAGCATACGTTAAAGTGAAACGAATCCGTCGAAAATAATGAACTGTATTCCGTTTGTATCAACAGTATTGTATACAACGCTTCATCAGTTTTGCGTCATATTAACAATGAATAATTTTATTTTACTTTTTTAACCAATCTAGTGTATTATAAATGATACAATAATAATACTTGTAGAATGCTTTTGCTGACCCAGTGAAACATGGACCATTACTATTTTCTCTAGCGGTATACGAGTTACACGTCTTGATTGCATATTGTTATTTTCAGTTTCTTATAAACAAAACCGTTACATTAACGTTTGACTCGCGACAAATCACAGGGATTACAAACTGCATTGCCAGACATTGCTTTCATACACGCCGTTTCATTGCACAAGAAACGCAACCTTCAAGGGAGGTCCATGACTTATCTCGGTCACTCAATATTCGGACATTCGATATACAACTTGTATGAGTATTCTAAGTTTCTTCATGTCTCTTTTTATTTCGTCGTAACCTACTCACATCTAATATATTTGACTTATTTTGTACTATCATGTCTCACACATGCGGTCTTCAAATCTCACCACAGAGCACTCCGCTTAAATCGCAAATCATAGACCGCGAATCCTAGTAATTCTTATCCTCTTCCAATCCACGTCACAATACCTTTCAAGAAACAGCTGTCGATATATTTTCCACAAATACGCGGACAAATTAACCTGTGTTACCTTACCTTACCTTTCCCTCCGTGAAGTGAGAATCAGCCGAAAAAATAAACGAGAAGTGATGTTATATGTTAGAAGAATTGGAACGTGAGAGAAAATTTTAGTTTATATATTTTGAGTCAGTACACTGAAACTAATTAATAGTATTTATTGGTTTACCTGTCACAAAATGGTTGTTGTTAATGTTATTGAACATAGAGTGGTAAATAAAAAAAAATCATCTAAGCATATATTTATTTATTCCGAAACATATTTTATTGCAGAAATACATTTTCTTTACTTGATTGTGAGTATACAGCGAATTAGCATTAAATATATATCTTTTTTCTGCTCATTGTGCTTCCCTAATACATCACATCTTCACTCTAGTTAGCCTTTTGATTAAGAAGGCAAATGGTGAACGCCGTTTTTAATTACCTCCTACAGAGAGATCGCTTAAAATGGAAGTCGGAATTATAGATCTGAGACAAAAAGCTGACAATTTGGTGAAGTTCCTCAACGAGTTTTTAAATTTATTTATTTATTTATTTATATATAAATATATAAATATATAAATATATAAATATATAAATATATAAATATATAAATATATAAATACAGGAGAGATCAACTCGTTTATCGGCGCTGGATTCTGATTCACATGAATTCGCCGGTGGGCGAAACCGTGGGAAAACCAGCAACACCCAAGTTTGAAGTGCTATGAAGTGTACAAGTAGTGTTTACAGGCATTTTGCATCTGAACCTTTCGTTACTCCGAGCATCCCGCAGCGGGCAAATCCGTTGCTTGGCTAGAGGAGCAGCAAACGGTACGCACGTCTATACCGGTGGTTTCAGTTTCTGTGCGGTTTGTTCGTTCCATTGATGGAAAGGCCATATCGTTGGTGTCATTTTATGTCGAGTGCACTGTGATGCGCGTCATTCTGCAAACTGAGTTGTAAAGATATCGTAAACGAACGTAATTTTTAAGAAACGATAAGTAAATCTAACATACGGCGCGTTTGAGACTACTTTGTTATATTTATGACAACTTTCTTAAAACCCATTATTGTGAAAACTTTGTTTTTATACCCGCAAAAAGAAATTATGTATGTATGTATGTAAGTATGTAGTATGTAATGTATGTTATGTAAATGTAGTATTATGTATGTTAGTTGTTGTATGTAGCTAGTTGATATGTGGTATGCAGGTATGCAAGTATGCAGGTATGTATGTATTTTTTGTTATGCATGCGTGCAGAAATATGTAATGTATGTGAAGGTATTATACCTACACCGCCGAGATAACTTTTCTAGGCTACCACATCTTTGCTAAGCAAAGCAACTGAGACCTGCGACCAGAGGGCTGGTAGCGGCGGTGCGACGTTCAATATAACGCCGCTGGACTGTATGAATTC
>BOPP01000253.1:970383-983068 GCA_017312745.1 Gryllus bimaculatus
TAATTGTCGCAAAACACTTCTTGCAGTGCTGCGTGGCACTTAAAAAAATAATACTTAGAGTTTTGAAATGCGCTGAATAAGCTGGTACAATTCCATGCCAATCCGAGACTCCAGCAAGGCGAGAGTTGCGAGTTGGCTCTCCTGTATCGCGGCGTCGCAACCGCGTAGGATGGCAGCCGCTGGCAACCGCTACTCTGGGAGGAAGCGCACGTCCCGTTGAGGCAGCTCGTCGGGGACGAAAATGACGGGCCGCTTGTAGCCCTTGGCCCGGAGGAACCACGCCGCCACGGCCACGTGCTGCCGGTGACACTCCACCAGCACCACCGGCTCCTGGAACAGCACGTGCGCACCTAAGGCTCAGTTTGAGACTATTTCTTCTCCACTGGATCCTAAATACGTAGCCACGTGCTGCCGATGGCACTCCACCAGCACCACCGGCACCTGGAACAGTACGTGTGCACCTAAGGCTCAGTTTGAGACTATTTCTTCTCCACTGGATCCTTAATACGTAGCCACGTGCTGCCGATGGCACTCCACCAGCACCACCGGCTCCTGGAACAGTACGTGTGCACCAAAGGCTCAGTTTGAGACTATTTCTTCTCCACTGGATCCTAAATACGTAGCCACGTGCTGCCGATGACACTCCACAAGCACCACCGGCTACTGAAACAGCACGTGCACACCTAAGGCTCAGTTTGAGACTATTTCTCCTCCACTGGCTCCTAAGTAAGTAACCACCTGCTGATGATGACACTTCACCAGCACCACCGGCTCCTGAAACAGCACTTGCACATCTAAGGCTCAGTTTGATGATATTTCTTCTCCACTGGCTCCTTAATAAGTAGCCACATGCCACGTGCTGTTGATGAGACTCCCCCTACTCCACCGGATTCTGAAACAGCACATACACACATCAGGCTTGGTTCAAGACTTTCTTCTCCACTGGCACTTAAATAAGTGTTGACCGATGACACCAGCTCCTGAAACAGTATGTGCACACCTAAGGCTCAGTTTGAGACTATTTCCTCTCCACTGGCTACTAAATACGTAGCCACGTGCTGCCGATGACACTCCACCAGCACCACCGGCTCCTGAAAGAGTACGTGCACACCTAAGGCTCAGTTTGAAACTATTTCCTCTACACTGGCTCCTAAATAAGTAGCAACGTGCTGCCGATGACACTACACCAGCACCACCGGCTCCTGAAACAGCACGTGCACACCTAAGGCTTAATTTGACACTATTTCTTCTCCACTGGCTTCTAAATAAGTAGCCACGTGCTGGCGATGACACTCGACCAGCACTACCGGCTCTTGAAACAGCACGTGCACACATCATGTTTCATTCAAGACTAGGACCCTGCACCGACGTCGAAACACATAGCAACGAGCCACGTGCTACCGATGAGACTCCAGTAGCACCACCTGCTTCTGAAACAGCACGTGCACACCTAAGGCTCAGTTCGAGACTATTTCTCCTCCACTGGCTCCAAAATAAGTAGCCGCGTGCTACGTGCTGTTGATGAGACTCCCCCTACACCACCAGCTCCTGAAACAGCACGTGTACACCTCAGGTTTGGTTCAAGTCTACTTCACCAACGGCTACGATGCACATATGGGTAAAGATGATCGTAATTTATAATAGTATTTTATTCAACTAGTTGATAACGTTACGCTTTATTGCATTAGTACATGTTTTCAAAAGTATCTGTTTCATTTTCAAACTAGTGGTGCTGTAGAACAGCAGAGACTTTTTCGTACTAGATAGTTTCCCTATCTCCTCAGTCTTGGCTACTTTTTCGATGTTGCCCAACCCTCTTCTCAGCTATCATCTATTGAAGTCTAAAACACATATTTTCAAGTTTTCTCAATCTTTATCGGATCGCTAATTGTACAGTTTTAAGAAAATGTCGTTTTAGCGTTTTTGAAAAAGCGCGTTTTGAAGCTCATTTTCACCCCAAACTGGAGTTTTCGAGAAACTTCATTAGAAATCTATTGCAACACTTCTACTCGCAAATGCAAAAATGTATACAAATAGCCGGTCAAGTAAATATTAATAGCGAGAGAGATATGTCAAAAAATTACTTCTTTAATTTTTGAAAACCAAAAAACAATTAAACAAAAGAATATATCCGTACAAAAAGTTTGAAACTGTTTTCGAGAAAATGAAGTCTGCACCTTTCTGAAAGTGTGAAACTATGAGCTCATTTTCACAGAAAAAGTTTCAATTTTCAAGACATCATATGAATTGTTAAAAACAAATTTCATTAGAAAAAATGTCCATCTTAAATTTTTGTAATAGTAGGAAGTCGTCGATAATGTTGCAAACTTTCGTTTGAAATGAATTAAAATCAGAGCTAGCAGTGATCATCGGACCTATTCCAGCCATATACGTATATTACTCTCTTCTAGAGATCTAAGAAACAAATTGGTGTCATTTTTGATTGGTTGGATGTTGATGATTGCAAACGCGTTAACAATCGAGGTTGCTGGTCCCGTAAGTATAGTGCGTGTTTTACTTTGGGGGGGTGCCCTCCGGTGTATGACGACGCCAATCTGTCGGCTAGCGGGGGTTTTCCTAACCAGGTATCTCCCACCAGCGGGGCACCAACAAGCTCTAAGCTGCCGACAGGTAACCCGGCACGTGTGCTTGTGAAGTGCGTGTTAGTGTAAGGGGAGAGGATAAGACAAGGAAGAACAAATAAGGCCGTTGTTCCCGTTCCCAATCTGTCGGCTCTTTTAACTCAAGTAAAAAAATGGATCGCACCTCGTTGTGGTGCGGCTCGAAGGAGACGATGGCCGCCCACTCGCCGGTGACGCGGCGCCGCGCGTACACCGAGAAACGCAGGATCCATGCGTGGGGCGGCAGCCCCTTGCGGTGCGCCACGGCCGCCAGCGCCAGCTCACGCCCCAGGCGCAGCGGGCGCGCGGGCGCGCCTCCAGCAGCACAGGCAGCGCCTGCGCCGCCAGCCGCAGTGCGCCCGCTCCCCGCCCGCGGGCGGAAGGCCGGGGCGCGCTGCAACGCACGGGATCGTTTTCACCACCACGCAGCAGACGGGGGGAAAGCGGTTAGAGAGATCGGTACTGAAGCGCTCAGGCCAGTACCTAATGCCGTCCCCCTCCTCCGCTTCGCGTAGCGAGAGTCTTGAAGGAAGCGCGCCGCCGCCGCGACGTGGGAAGGTGCCCTAAGAGTTTGAAAAGAGCGTTTCGAGAACGATCGACACCGATCTCTCTCAACCGCATTTCCCATTTTCCTGGGTGATGGTGGAAATGGCTTAGAGCGTCTTCCCACGTCGCGACGGCGGCGCGCTTCCGTCAAGACTCTCGCTACGCGAAGCGGAGGAGGGGGCACGCCCCACCGCTAGCAGAGCACAGCTTTAAGGCCGGCTTCCCACGGCGCGACCGCAGCGCGCTTCCTTCAAGGAGCAGAGCCCTTCCGACGCAGCCACCGCCGCCCGCCGTGGAAGGGGGTGGGGTCTGGAGGGGTAGGTTTCGCCGACCCTCCGGCGACGACGAACAAAAGGACCGCAGCAGGTAAAACGCAGCGACCGGCGGCACAGTGGGAAAGCTACCATTAAAGGTGGGTTCTGCTAGCGGTGGTGCGTCCGCCCGCGGAGCGAGAGTTCTCCGCCGCTTGCCGCAGCAGCGCCCGCCCGCTGCACGTGGGAAGGTCTCCATTCAAACCAATGCTCTGTTACGAGCCGCGGCGCTCGGAAGCACACCGCCGTCGCGACGTGGGAAGGGGCTCTAAGGGCGACTTTTCACGCCACCACGGCAGCGCGCGTCAGTCAAGACTCGCCACGCGAAGCGGAGGAGGATGTACGCGTCACCGCTAGAGGAACACAACTTTAAATGGTAGCCTTCCCACTGCGGCCGCCGGTCGCGGCATTTTACCTGCTGCGGTCCCGATGTCCGTCGTCGCTGGAGGGTCGGCGAAGTGACCTGCCGCTTGACAGACGCGCGCTGCCGTGGGGGCGTGGGAAGGCGCCCTAAAAAGCGCTCAGGTCAGTACCTAATGCCATAACCGTAATACGGGGCCACGTCAATGAGAAGGCCACGACAAACTCTTCTCAGATCAAGCAAGGACAGAATTTTTCACCGACATGCGTGACGAGAGGTTTGTTAACAACACTACACAAGAAGAACGGACGACCGCGCCAATACACTTACACATTGCACACTTGAAGAAGTTTCGACTACAATTAAATGCTTGCGTAGTCGCGAGGCGTCTGGTCCTGATCGGAGACGTCCCCCGTTCTTTATGAGACCCTACCGGTCATAAATACGGAGCTTACGAGAATCAGCAACAGCTGCATTACACAGCGGTACTTCTTGAAAAGTTGGAAATTCGCTAGTATTTCCATGCTTTCGAAACTCGGTAAGGATCTCACGATCGCTGCGATCCACAGGCCAATCAGTCTTCCTCCTGTTATGGGAAAGGTATTCGGGAGACGTCTACTCGAGCGAATTCCGACAACTGCTCTCTCGCGGAACCGAGAACTCATCCGAGACGAACAGATTGCCTTCAGATCGGCGATTCCACTTCCCTACAAACTCTGTGCATGGCTCAGCAGATTTCCGCTGATCTGTTACTTACACAGGATATACCTGTCATATATCTCGACATGGTGCAAGCCTTTGACAAAGTGCCTCACAGAACACTCATCACAAAACTTCGGCGCGGTCTTCCACGCGGTAACCGAAAAGGTTAAGTTTTTTCTCACTAACAGCGCATTCGTGGTCCATGTGGGCACAGCGAGATCCTCAAAGCGAAGGATTGCGGCCGGAGTCTCTCAGGGCTCCGCCCACTCTCCGCTACTGTTCTCGCTTTATGTTAGTTACATACCCCAAATACCACGAATAAGACCATTCCTTTACGCTGATGACATAGCTATCTTAGGAAGAGGCATAAAAAATTGAAAATAGTTCAAAAACAATCTGACGCTGAAGTGGGCAGAACAAAACCACTTGACTTTCTCAGCGGAAAAGTCACAGGCAATCTTTTATTCCCGCCGCAAAAACAAATACACTACGCGTTTTAATTACCAATTAATTACCAAAACTAATTACACTTGGCACACAATAACTGACATGTGCGCCTAAGGATACTTATTTAGGCATCATATTAGATCGAAAAATGCGCTGGTATTTACATGTCAGTCGAATTCGATTAAAATTACAGCAAAGAGTTCGACTCTTATAATCTCTTTGGAGGGAACATACACTCCCCTTGGAACTTTGCTTGGCACTCTATAAACAGACCTGTGGCCATCTACACTGCGGCAACATGGTGGATCACAGCACAGAAGTACAAGGATACACTTTAGCTAGTACAGAACAAAGTTGTATGGGTCATAGTACGCCCTCCGTTTCGTAAATCGTTGGAAGTTCTGAAGAAGGAACTTGATATCGTGTCTCACTCAATGCTTGAGACGGCTTTCGTTTAACGAAGCCTATCAAGCCTTTCAAACCAACGAAGCTCCGACAACGCTAAAACAATTAGTTCGACACGTCCTCACTATGGGACAAAGAAGACAAGCACTCCCCTCTGATATTCTGAGGGCGTAGTGCAATACAAAAGCCGATTAGGTTATTGAGTATAGTCACAATAGGCACATACACATAGCAGTAAAACGCAAAATGCACGTGAACACAACACCAAACACACAAACCTTCGAGTAAGCCGACAAAACACCACCACCAGGGCAGTTGACGCGCCCGGAGTCCTTAATCAATCAATAAGAAATTAAAAACGTAAAACGCACAGTCACTAGACCTCACGTTCCAGTGCAGAGGATCCCATGCTACAACTCGCGCTATACTCACGGGTCTAATGAACAAAGTAGTTGACATGCACGAAAGAATCACACCAACTCTAAAGAACATTCTCACTCACCAACTGTTAAGACCAAGACTCACCAGGTGAGCCGGCGTCAGCCTCTTGCCGGGCGGGAGTTCCGTCACAGGAGACCAGCGGCGGCGGCAATTGTACGTGTCCAACTCAGGCGCCAGCCTGAACAGGGTAATGCTATGGGACCAGACGCGCTTGTCGCCTCCGGATTCCGAACCCCGTGCACCATCTAGATCAGCACGCCGCTGCATTCTGTCGCCAGGTGAAGGAAACAGGTACTCGCGACCGTACGAGTCCCCGTTGGAGTTCTCCTCTTCCGATTCAACGAAGGCGTACGGATCTGTTGTCCGTTGAGAAAATCTTGAACTTGCTGATGCCATGGATGATGATGTTACAGTTGAGCAAGTGAGCAATGCTACCTGTAGCTTAGGAGCTAATCAATGCCGTCGTTGATGTAGCGGAGCACTTGGGACAAAGCACTCCCGATGCTCCACTAGACGAACGGACAAATCCAGTTAAATGCTGCAACTACTTCTACGATGTCTCGCCACACTGAAGACACAGGCAACGACGACACAGACGACGGTACCCGGAAGACCCGCGGCAACACTTTGCCAATATCCTCAGCGGCTTTAGGTGTCAGACGATGTTACGTTGATTCGCATCGGCGGAGAGAACGCTGACCGAAACGCTTCTATAGCCGACAGCACCACTGGGCAACTAAAGGTCTTGTCCGGAGCTACGAATAGTGTCACTTGCCACGATGATTCAGGCAACAAGGTACAACCAAATGAGCGAGCGAAAACTTAAACGCACCCGCTCCACCACACGACCAGCGGACAACTGTCAAACGCGTCCGTTGTCTCCAGCGCCCCCAGACTGAGCTACTGCATCGACTCGCCGCGACTGAGCGACTGTCAGACACGACACGCCCTGTACTTCGTAAAGCCAGTGGGTAACTGTCAATGGCACTATAGCGTCTGACGTCACTCACAGTTCTCCCACTCGCCACGACAAACCAAACGGCAAATGAGTCGCTCAGGGCACTTGACACGACCAGTAGGCGATTCCTGGCGAAGGCTACAGTGCCTGCGGTGTAATGTATCACTGTGTATCAACGACTAGAGACGAGAGAATATATCAGCACCGCTTAGCTCAATACGACTTGCTTGAACACAGAAGCTCCCTTGGAACGGCACTAGACTCGGATAGACTCGCGCCAATGCCCTCCTCATCATCGTTAGCCCCAGCCACTTCGTCTCCACTTCATCTCCTCTTCGTCTCCTCTTCGTCTCCTCTTCGTCTCCTCTTCGTCTCCTCTTCGTCTCCTCTTCGTCTCCTCTTCCCAGTTCTGTCTGGAGGAGACTTCTAGTGGCCGGCTGCTCTGATCTGTAGTTTTCCGTGGTTTTCCCGATCAGTACCAGGCGGATGCCGGAGCAGTATCCATTCAAACGGGCCACCGACCGAGCGAGATCTTTCGATCTCATTCCTTGTTCTATGATACCGCTTACACACTTTTACACTTACACGCACTACACTACAATACATGTAGGGAGATCGGTCGGGAGCTTAGAGCTTGTTCCGGCTGGGGCGGTGCCCCGCTGGTGAAAGACACCTGGTTGGGGTAAACCCCGATGGGCAAAGGTAGGTCGGCGCAGGATCTCGCCGTCCAGCGGAGGTAGACTACCGCCAACCCCGAAAAACATACACAACACTTACGGAAATAATTACCTTAGTAGTTGACGCGTCCGGAATCACTATCAATCAATTAATACAAGCTTGCAAGCTAGGTCGAATTCAGTCGCTGCCCGGAGGAGAATACTAGCAGACGACTGCTGTGATCGGTAGTTGTCCGTGATTTTTCCGATCAATACCACGGGAATGCCGGAGTTACCATGATAATGAACAGGATTTCAAAATTTTTAATTTCCTCGAAAGTTAGATTCTGTTCCTCTATAGTATTTGGGTTTCATAAAGAGTCATTCGAGAAAACTTAATGGACAGATCTCCTGATTAACAGAGTCGCTTAAGTTTATTTTGGCGTTCCCAGCCGTCAAGCGCCGAACGAAGAATGAACTAATGTTGAAAAGATATGATTATTTGACGTGTTACGATGGCTGATGAACCACTGAATGATTTCAGTATCCCTTGTAAAGAAAGAAATATTGCTACCGAGTTAAATAGTATGATTGAGTTATTTGCAATTAACACCAGAAATAGAGTTCAGATTCGTAAACATAAAGATTTCCCTTGAGTATTACGTAGACAAATAAAATGTTAACTGTGAATTTGTAATCAATAAATATAAAATTAATTTATATTTAAGATATGACATTTATTGTACAATATGTATTAAAAACGTCGTGATGATCAATATTTATTTTCCCAAATCTGGCCTGCGTCCCTTGAAGAGTTCTTGCTAACTTTACCGTTTTCTTTAAATCCGCTAGCACTCTCACAGCCAGAGGTTTTACTTCCTTGAGATACGGCTTTTAGACTTATGAGAGTTGAATACCAGCCTATATTAAAATGCATTGATATTTTCTGGTGCAAAGTTCTGGTTCTTTCTACAATTATAAACTCTTTTAAATGTACATATTTAAGTCACCAATCTATCTCATTCGTGAGAGTTTCAAACGCCCCGTAAATCGAGTGTTACGCACGATAGTTTACGTCAGTCACAATGCCACTGTCACTGTAAGAAGACTATTTCCTATATAAACACGTTCAGATCATCAATCATTTACAGCCTTTTCCAGTGGAAGCCAAGAATGTTCTGAATATTTTTTATTAGAAAAATGTGCTTTGTAACATTGAAACTTCCTCGATAATGTAGTTCATCCTTCCTTTGTGTGTCACGCTCAAAAGCCATTTGATATTTCCTTTTAGTCTATTTGAATCATCGAAATGGTTATTGAAATTATAAGGCATCTGTAAAACGTATTTAAACAGCATCTCAATCCTGTTTATTATCAACTTTCCGGGGAAAAAAGCTTTTTGTTTGTGTAAATGCTGAAAGTTCTCTGGTTTGCTTGTGAGTACAGTGTTTAGCTGTTTTTCAGTCAAACGACACATTGAGTTAATTGAAATTGACGTTAAATAAATAAATTCACTTAACATCAATAAGCATTCGAGCTTCACAGTTGCACAGGACCCGACTCCCGGTAAAACACTGTCTTATATATTAGAATTGGCTAACTGGAGATAACTTAATGAATACACCGCTTGCCCGATGAGGCATTCGAAACCAATATCTCTTCTTCAGATCCATTCAGTTAAACTAATTTAAATTTCTTACTGTATTTGATGCTGTGTATACCACATTATGTCATTATTATGACAAATTATAGAAAATACTATGATGTAACAGACGAAGAAAACGTTAGAGGCAACAATGAAGGAGAACGAACTAATTAATCCACAACTTGAAGAAAAGAGGAAGTATAAAAGATCCCTAAACTCTTTTAGGTAAATTACCACCACGCTAAATTTTCATCAGTTCATTAACAATCCATGTAATTAATGAGAATATAGTGATCCTTAAACATTATGGATGATGGAGTAAAACGCTGGGGAAACTGTAAAACCCTGAGAAACTCTAAATCAACGAAAATAACATTAATTTTAATAACGATTTTAATGCAATGTTTACCATTTGAATTGCATGATTATATATTACTTAAAAGGTCTGTCCAGTGTTTGGACACGTTTTTTTTATCTCTGAGAGATTATAGTAAATCGTTATTTCGTCAGCTGTACCCTGAAAAATCGTTTTCCGTGTTCTCACGGTAGTGAATTGATTCCTTAACGTGAAGTACGATAAACGAGAAGAGTCAAAAGCTCACCTATCGACGCCAATAGTTTCTATTACACAGTTGCAAATATTTATTGTTATCAAATATCAGAAACATTTGTTGCTTATTTATAATTCAACATATTATAGTAAAAGACCTTCCCGGTCGAGCCAAGACTATAGTGTCCGTTTTCCTTACAATGTCCCAGAATATGTTGCTGTGTGACGATGAGAAAAGTCACTTCTCAGGTTGAGAAGACTGGAGTACGGCGTGGGGATGTGTACGTACTAACTACACGTACCCCCTTAACCCATGGCCGCGAGGCAGGGACGTCGCCGGTAGGCCTGAGTACATACATACATACATACATACATACATACATACATACATACATACACACACATACACACATACATAATAAAAGATCGGGAGTAGGTATTCTGGAGCTCAAGGAAACGTGCACACATTGTACTCCCATATATCACATTGAATTTTTACTGTTTTTTAACGATAAGTTAATTGAAAAAATAATAAAACCAGCCGTGGTTTTGTTTTGTCCACTACAAATACTACAATTATCCCAAGAGTTTGAAGATTTACCTCACAAGTGGAAATTTAGCGTGTTGGCCGAATGCCCTAAATGAATAGTTTTGAATTGGATGGGGAACGAGAAACAGAATGAAAGGTTTCGAATTGTCTTTGTTTCGGGTCATTTGTCGCTTCTTACGCATATGCATAGGATGTTTATTACGCCATTGCGGTTCTTTCAATTGTACAGCATTGTGAAACAATAATCCACTGATCAAGCCACTTGAATTTTACAAGACAATTTAGAATGACGAAGTCAATAAATATGATAGTTTGAAACAAAGTGATTTTCATAATAGTATTGGGTTTCTTTTCTCACATTACATTACATTTCTTTCCACTACTCATTGTTTGGGACCTTTATTGTTTCCTGTCGCAATAATAGAAATAATACTTAATGTAGAAGGAAGCGAGGGACATACAACCTGTCGTGATTTCAACAATCCTTCGAATGTTGTGGGCTCTTGATACGTTCATTCTGTCAATGTCGAATATTAGCCTTCTGTTGCATAACACGCAACTTTTATTTTCTAGATTATTAAGAGGATGTTTTTCTAGACTTTTCTTTTTAGTTCTTACAAATACATTTTACAATTGGATGAATGTTAAATATTAACAAATGCATAATAAATAGCATTAATATGTTTGTACGAGTGTAATGCACAACGTGGGTTTCTAAGGCTAAATGTGTTTCCCACTAGGTCAAAAACGCAATATTACTTTCTTGAATCTATGTGCACTATATGATCAAAAGTATCCGGATACATAGCTGAAAATGACTTATGACCAGTTTGTGGCGACCTTCGCCGGTAATGCTGGAATTCAATACGGTGTAGGCAAACCCTTAAAATAGCAGCGCTTTGCGTTGAGCAAGATCAACCACGAAATATCCATTTTGGAAAAAATCCTACGTGTGGTTTAGGCGCTAATGGTACTCACAGACGGATGGCCAGATGGACGGACGTTTTGGAAAAAAGAACAGTGGTGCTACAGAATGGCACAGACTTTCCCGTATTAATTGTCGGTTTCCATTGGTCTAGGCTTGCTATTCGGATTTGCCACATACTCATGCCAGCTGCCATCTATCGCTGCCAAAAGGACGTTTTTGAAATGTTTTTAATTTTTCGGCTTCCTAATAGTAGAACGGAATAAATAGATTGATTTATTTTAAGATTATTAAAAAACAGTAAAACCTCGTAGTAAATGGCAATTTTCTTTCAAACATTTCGAAACGTTTTAAAGAAAATAACGTTCAAGCGCTGCTGTATATTCGAAATTTGAACCTCTATTCGCAGCAAACAATTGAGTTTGCAAAATACCTCATACGACATAATTTCAAGCACTTCCAGTCACAAATGCTATAGTGTTTTCAAATTGCTGGAAATATGCATATTAAAGGCGCGAGAAATCTTTCAAAAACATTAGTGTAATTTTTGAAAAAGCAAATGAGTACAGCAGCATTAATTCTATATTCTATAAACAGTGCGGTCAGCAATATCTGTTGGAAGAGCTTTAAGAAAAAATTCGGAGCGGTTTTGTGAACTTTTTTTAAAATGTCCAGGGGGCTTCATGTAAAGTACCCCCAAATTTTAAAGAATGATTTTCAAAATCTCAAAGCTTTGACTCGAGCCAGATAGACAAGGGGTTCTTCAATCTGGAAAAAATACTCGTATGGTTTAGGTGCTAGTGGTGTTCACAGACGGACTGATGGACAGACGGTCAGACGGGTGTTTAGTAAAAAAGCACATTTTCGGTATCTACGGATCCCAAAACATGTATTTCCGTTAAAATCCCGAAATCGATTTTCCGCATCACTACGTATTTTCCCTATACTACGTATATTACTTCGTGTATACGTATGTATACGGGAAAGTAAAAAACTAGAAGTGTTAAAACAGCACGTACTTTCTCGCCCGTATTCTGAAGCAAAGTTATGCGAAATGTATTCAAATTTTCGAAAAATTATACATGAACTTATTTAAAAAAATATCTTAAAGGGACAATTTTCATTGAGGGAAAAATCTAACTTTAATATTTTATTTGTAGGAAAACTGAAAAATTTGTGAACTTTTGCAATTTTCTAAAAATCATGGTTTTTAACAAGCATGAGAAATTAATTCCCCATTCTCTTAACTTTTTAAAGCCATAATTAATTTTTATTGGAAAATTGTTTTATCTCGAGTTTAATTATTTCTTATTAAACTTATAGCTTAGATTATGAAATTGATTATTATTTGTTATTTTCTGTCTGCATTCACAAGTTATGGCCAGATACATTAACGTACCACTAGGCTCATACACTGCTATATTAAGAAACACGGGCAGTAATGCTCTAATATAACTCAAGGAGTAAATATGGTATAATACTTTATTCCGCTCATCCAGCCTCCTGATCTGGACTCTCGTATTCACCGAGGCCCCCACCTCCGCCCCTGCCCCCGCCCAACGTCTCC
>BOPP01000253.1:988792-1007160 GCA_017312745.1 Gryllus bimaculatus
CGCCCGCTCACCGCCGCGCTCCTGGTAACCCCGGCGCCGCCGTGATTCTCATGGCAATGCTAGCAATTAAGATAGTGATCATCCAGGGGCGGACTTGAATGAAATTCTTTTTTTTCTTTTCACATTAGAACAACGCCTTTTAGTATATTCAGTTTTTTCAGTATATGAGTAAACATTCATTTTACGTTGTGACAAAAAATAAATGACTCAATTTTATAATACATTTGTATGTATTTTTCTTCGATTTCGACTGATAACTCATTTTTTATCCCTTTCAATCATTGTTTTCACTGACTTAATCGATTTTTAATATCATTTTAATGACACTTGCTTCAAATAATATTCGCGCTCCTGGTAACCCCGGCGCCGCCTGCGCGCGGCCTAGCCGCAGCCGTGATTCTCATGGCAATGCTAGCAATTAAGATAGTGATCAATCGGGGGCGGACTTGAATGAAATTAATTTTTTTTTCACTTCAGAACAACGCCTTTTAGTATACTCAGTTTTTTCGGTATATCAGTAAACATTCATTTTACGTTGTGACCAAAAAATGATTCATTTTTATAATACATTTGTATGCATTTTTCTTCGATTTTGACTGATAACTCATTTTTTATCCCTTTCATTCATTGTTTTCACTGACTTCATCGATTTTTAATATCATTTTAATGACACTTGCTTCAAATAATATTCGCGCTCCTGGTAACCCCGGCGCCGCCGTGATTCTCATGGCAATGCTAGCAATTAAGATAGTGATCAATCGGGGGCGGACTTGAATGAAATTAATTTTTTTTTTCACTTCAGAACAACGCCTTTTAGTATATTCAGTTTTTTCGGTATATCAGTAAACATTCATTTTACGTTGTGACCAAAAAAATGACTCATTTTTATAATACATTTGTATGCATTTTTCTTCGATTTTGACTGATAACTCATTTTTTGTTCCTTTCACTCATTGTTTTCGCAGTTTTCATTGATTTTTGATATGATTTCAATGATACTTGCTTCAAATAATATTCGCGCTCCTGGTAACCCCGGCGCCGCCTGCTCGGCCTAGCCACAGCCGTGATTCTCATGACAATGCTAGCAATTAAGATAGTGATCATTCGGGGGCGGATTTGAATGAAATTCACACTTTTCTTTTCACTTCAGAACAACGCCTTTTAGTATATTCAGTTTTTTCAGTATATGAGTTAACATTCATTTTACGTTGTGACCAAAAAAAAAGGAAATGACTCATTTTTATAAAACATTTTTATGCGTTTTTCTTCGATTTCGACCGATAACTATTTTTTTATCTTTGTCAATCAGTGTTTTCGCGGATTTCATCGATTTTTAATATAATACTAATGATACTTGCTTCAAATAGTATTTTCGAGGCAACAAATATCCTTCACAGAATTCCTGAGTAGCCTATTCGATTTCTTACAAATTAGAGGTCTTAATAACAACCCTTGTGAGACTGGTATCTATAGTTTCTGTGACGTCTATTAGCACCATTGCCGGTTTGGCCGAGTTGGCGTTCGAACAGATTTCCTGGGGAAGAACAGTCGAAACCGAATTTTTGCAAGATTCGTTTGCTTGAACAAAAGGTAGAAGCCTCAATTATATCAGTAACATATCCAACGGCTTGAGTTGTTCATGTAGCGTGGCTTTCATCATTTTTTTTAAATATAAGTGGGTTTTCTTTTTAGGGAATTAAAAAAAATTAGAGAATTTTAATGATAATTTTGGCGATGTTTTATGTCATCAAATTCGCTTTCTTGTGATCATGACAGCAATAAGGATAGTGATTATTTCGATAGAAATGAGATCATGATAGAAATAAAGAGAGCAATAAAGATGTGACATTAAATGATAATATTGAGCATGATGATAATAATGATGGTAATACTAAATCTGATGCTAATTTTATATTAAAAAAATCATGATACATTAATGTTATTTATGACAACAATAATAATAATAATAATAATAATAACAATAATAATAATAATAATAATAATAATAATAATAATAATAATAATAATAATAATAATAATAATACGATCATTATAACGATGACGGACATAAAGTCTGGTGTTGGGCATATGGGAATCTAATGTTTAGTTTCATGCTACGGCCCAACGTGGTTTCAGTTTGCAGCATGGATTCTTACGGAATGTTTATTCGAATGAACATACGCCCCCTTTTCAAAATTTATTTCTCCATATTAGATTCTTATGAACATTATTTCGGATAGTTCCAATTTTTACTTGTTTTCTTTTAAACAAAAAATTAAAACCAATGTTTTGATTCTTCATATACATTATATTATTTCTATACCTATAATGATCAGAAGTTTGTTGGAATGGGTCCACACAGTAGTTGGAACAGCCGATATCATGTTACTACGTGCTTATTCCAACCTTTGGCAAAGAGTTGATCCAGCGGCCTTTAATTTGCGTATTTAGGCACAACTCCATGTTCTATCAAAGCCTGCACTAAAACCAAAATTTCAAGGATTTTTCTTATCATATCTTCCCAACTCATCCTTCCTCAATTAACTACTATTTGCACCTTTATTTGGACTACTCGCACAATCATTTTAATCATCCATTATGCGCATAATATCAGTATTTAATGATTATTGAGACAACAGGTCCTTTAAGTTATTCAGCTTTCGTGAGTCGTTTATTTGCTTCATACCACTTTATGTATTTCTTTTGCAGATTTCACGAGAGAAAATTTTCAAACTGCTTATTCAAAATCTACACTGTCGATTTTAATGAGTTAGCGGGTCGACAGTCATTTGAACATGAAGAAAAAAGCGTGAACTATGTGAGGAAAGAGCAGATTTGAAACAAGATATATCTTTTTCTTCTATATTTCAACGTTAGTGTTTCTAACGTCAAAATTTGAGTATTTCATTAAATATGTGTTTATGTCTCTAGTAATTTGCCACAATTGTATGTGGTGGGTATGTAGCATCAGTTTGCAAAACCTACAGTATAATTTCTGCCGAGTAGATGAATATTGCATAAAAGAAAGCACAGCCATTACATAAATAAATCACCAACCTCTGCTCTGTTTTAATTTCAACAATTGTATTTACTGAACTCAATTATTTAAAGTCACATTTAATATTTATTCAATACTTGTAATTAAAATCTTTCTTTGAAGTTTACTAAACAAAATCTATACCAAAGTATGTTATTCTTATTTTCGAGTATTTTTCACAAATCACTTCCCGACTAAAGGCTACGACTAGCATGTGACGAATTCCAAGCGACCATTTTCGTCCGTGGAAGCACAGAAGAGGGAGTCAGTTCCCCTTGGGAGCCTATCTCTGCAACGTCAGCACCGACGCTTCGCGAACGATGTGAATCATGCTGGAATTCAGTGTCGATGGAGTACTGAGAGACGTCGGAGAATTCGGTAGCTGTAAAACGTCTTGAGCTGAACGAGGTTTACGCTATACGTTTCTTAAACAAAACAACTGTTTTTTCTTTTGTTATAGCAATTACTTTAACTTTATTAAGAATTAAGTAAAAAAATGTTTTGTTTCCAGAATATTTCTTGTGTGGTACTTGGAAACACCGATAGTTAGCAATTCGTAAATTATGCACCCCTGCTGTACCTTAATTTTATGAAGATAATCTGAAAATCGTTCACTTCAGTAGTTTATTGCCGATATTCAACAAAAAACATTTGCTGCTTTTTAATTCTGCTTTTTAAAGTCGACTGTACTATCAAAAACTCATGTATACGAGAATGCAAACCCGCAACACACAGAAGCCGCAAGGTTCCTCAGGCCGAAATCCACAAAATTTAGTCTGTTTGAACGGTCTAATATGTCTTAGGTGGTTTACTTCTTCTTGATACTCCCCTCTCCATAACACATATTGTAAGAAACTGAAAATATAGAAATCTATGTAAAATTAAATTGACCGTTTCTTAAAAACCTGCAATTTTATTAATCGAAAAAATGAAGATTGCATGGTTTGTTTAGTGAAAACAGAAAACGTCTCCTCCTGCTCCTTCTCTTCATTCCTTTTTATCTCTTTGTTCTTTTTGTTAAGCGCGTTTCCCAAAAAATCGACAGACACTGATTAGTGAAGATAAGCTACTTTTAATAACCGATAGAATAAGTAAATTGTTACATGATAAAGTCATAAACGTAGTAATAATATAATTAAGATTCCATACTGTAGTTAAAAGTCTCATTTGTATAGGTATGTGCAGCCTGAAACAAATAGAGGGGAGGATGTCTAACAACATTGCTGCCACCGACTGTACCCCCTTTCCCATGACCACAAATATATCCATGCCCGAGGCGGGATTCGAACACGCGAACACGCATGCTCTAATGATTAAGCGGAGACAAAAGAGATCATTAGAACCAGTTAACGCCTGTGGAACAGACAATATTGTATCCTTAACCTAATTTTAATTGTTCAGATGTACTAATTACCGCGATGTTAAGTAGACTGGGTTGATCTATTTAAATTTACCTTCTATAATTCCCTCCCTAAGAGAACAGCGCATCATTCAACTGTTTTCATATTTCCTTCGTAACCACGATCCTCTCAATCCAGGTACGTTATGCAGTGTATGTCGAGTTTCGTATCGAAGATAATACCAAGTAATAACAGATCAGTTTATACAATTAATATTTTAACTAGTAATAACAGATCAAAAGAGTTTTTTAAAATTGTTTTTAAACTTGCTTAAAAACTATTTTATGATATTGATGTATCGTAATTTTTGTGCCAGATTGTGTGACGCTGTAAGACCTTTCCAATTTAACAATATATCATTTCCAAAAAATGACACTTACGCTGTTTTACTAATCAATCATGAATTGACACACTTCTCCAAAGGCTGACAAATATTGGGTTCAAAATTGCTTTATTTCCGACTATGTTAAAAAGTATCCAAAGACCATTGAATCTAATCTTGAACTTCGACTCTTAACTTTCTCTTCCTGAAAAAACTTTTGTTTTTTAAGATAAGTAACTTTAAAAAGAAGATTTTCAATCACTTAGACAATACTGAACTTCAAAGAGGAAAATAATATGGATTTTAACGACGATATTTAATATATTAGTTACTCTTGCACTGTGTATTTCTAAAATTTTATATATACCTGTGACAAGTGTTTATGTCAGCTTCAGGGTGATGACCCCCATCTCGATAATTTTTTGTTCAGTTTACCTGGAGCCTTGAGTAAATGCTGAGTTGGCACCTTGTTTTACGTCTGGACATAATTGTTACTTCACTACCTGTTCACGTTTTCTTTGTATCAGTGAGGAATTTATTCTAATAATCGTTCTCCAAGGGTATTGTAAGAAATATGAGGCAAAATCTGTAGCTGATATCTCATTGCAAATAGTTTTTATTGGACGAGATCGAATATTTTCTCATCAATTCTTACGTGTACGGTGTACGGCTAGGGCAAGAGGTCCCAGAGCTCAAGGAATCGTGCATAGACTCTTCGTACTACGTCCAGGGGCGGATCGGGGGGGGGGGGAGGAAATGACCCCCCCCCCAAGGTCTAGAGTTTTCGTTACCTCCTTTTATTTGACAAAATTGATTTAAATATTTATGTTGGAATGATGTAATTATTTAATAAATAATATTGTGTAGTATCATATGTATATTAGCAAAATAATATACAATACAATAACAAATGTTTATTGTATGTATGTACTTTGGCACAACAGCTCTTTACGAGCTAAGGCCTACCAGGGGCGTCCCGGCTTTGCGGCCATGGGTTAAGAAGTACGTGTGGTTATCACATAGACATCCCTACGCCGTATCCTGGTCTTCTCAACCTGAGAAGTAAATTTTCTCATCGTCACATAGCAACAGAAACTGGGGCATTGCAAGGAAGCCGCAAAGTTAATAAACCCCCGGGGTTGCACCGTGAAAACCGAGCGCGCTAATCAACGGGCCATTCATGGCCAACAAATGTTTATTATTCAACAAAAACCCCTTGACGCTGGACCGGATGGCCGAAATCGTTAAGGAAGTAGCGCCGTAGCGATCTCGGACTGAAGGGTCGCTGGTGCGAGTCCCCCCTCGGGTATGGTTGTTTTTTTGTTTGTCCTCCTACCCTTATCACTACAGGGCCCCAAAACATTGCCATAAATGATCAATATAATGCGTTTAAGATGATTTTAAAATGCACTAAAAACGACGAAAAATGAATAAATTTGATCAACACCACTTTATATGAATCACTCAAGCTATTGGATATGTTACTTAGGTAATCAAAGCTCCTTTCTTTTGTTCAAGTGAACTCGCTCGCAAACCGTTGGTTTTTGAGTGTTTTTAAAAGAAAACCTCTGCCTTTATTTATCGCGAAATCGGCCGAACTGACAATGGCGCTGATAGGAACCTTACATTTCATAGTACTCTCAATGGCTGACATTACAATATATGAGCAAAGAAATCGAATAGGCTATTCTGTGGCGAACATTTGTTGCACCTGGTAAATATTATTTGAAGCAAGTAGGATTAAAGTGACATTAAAATCTATGAAATCGGCGAAAATGCATTAAAAATTAATGCGTTCGAAATCCACGAAAACTGCAACAACAACAAAACATATAAAAGTGATTAATTTACTTTTGACATTACACAAAATGAATTTCTATACTAAAAGGCATTGTCCAAAAGTGAAAAGGAGAAAAAAAACATTTCATTAAAATTTGCCCCCTTGTCATCCCCGTACCACGTCACCCTTAAATGCAACACTGGTCGCTAATGACCTAGATGTTGCTGTAAATTCTTGGCTGTCCGGGAGACGCCGCGTCGTTGGCTGAGAGGCCGACGTTTCACCTGACGTGTCGCAAGCTTCGGCTTTCCTCAGCGGCAGTGACCTGCCCCTTTTTTATTGGTTTTTTTATTTTTTTTCCCTCTCCAGTTACCTGGAGAGCGCGGGAATTTATTTCTTGACTTTCGGAATACATTTTTAACCTGCAGCCGGATTTTTGGCTTTGTGCAGTTTAGGGAAGGCAATTAATTACTTACAGACGAACTAAAACTATCTCTTATAACCTATAATCATTTCAACTTTTGGGGTTTGTTAGTTTTCTTTAGACTTTTTTAATTATCTTTAATTGGGAGTTCTTGGAATGACAACTGGCGCTGCGCCCTTTACGCGCCCGGTGCTTATATCCTGCCCTGGGTGCTCGGGAAGGGGCCAATGTGCGGCCGTGATTGGCCGGGAGAAGGCGTCAAACCCCTCTCCACTAGCACCCAAGCAGGCATAGTATCAGTTTAACACCGGGCGCGGCGTAGCGCGCAAGTGGGTTTTAGCCCTTAAGTGTTAGTTAAGCCCTACAAGCCTCTCATCAGATCGCCCCAACGGAAGCTTTGCGGCTAACGTCTACAAATTTTTTCAGAAGACATGTTTCCTTCCATTCAGGGCAACATAGACCGACAAGCTCTCCCTCAGCGCCATAATAAGCGGCATAGAGCGAAACACAATTCTAAAATGACTTTAATCACCAACACGGCTTAACACATCGGCCCTACCTGGCAAAACGCTTAAGGTCCCGTCCGCGACCTACCAAAACAAATTCTAAACCCTAGCCAGCTAAAAAACGGCAAAAGGCGGTTGCGTGGCAACTGCAATTACGATCAGATGCCTCTGATGAATACCGATCATGAAACAATGCGATCGAATCACCAACACACCCGACCCCTACGGCTACGCCCAAAAAAACAAAAAAAAACAAAAACCAACAAAAAACAACAAACAAAAGCTTTCCCAGAAGGCCCTGCGACATGTCCCAATGTCCTTCTTTATATATACTATATTATATATTATATATATATATAATAACATATATATACATAACAATTATACTTTTCTTTAATATGTAAATTCTATTAAAAACACAATTATCGCTTACTTTGATCCCTAACTGTGGCTAGGCCCCGGAGGCCTTTTAAGCCATTACATACCCTACATCCTTTCGCGTTCTATATCTTTTCGAATTATGGTAATATTTCACCGCCCAAAATGGCTCTTCTATCGCATCAAAAGCGCGAACAAGGCGCACCCATAAGGTTACGCCGCTCGGGGAAAAAAAAAACCCTGCAAGGGGGGAAAACCTATATCTATACTTGCGGGGGAAAATATATGCACAGGGGGAACCATATATCATCTATATATACTACTATATATACTATACTATATATATACTATACTACTATACTACTATCACTAATCATATATCCAGCGGCACACACCACGTCCGGCCCTCTCAGCCAAACGGCGGGTTCGCGGTCTCACCGCACCAGCCAACGCAAATTTGAACGGATTTCGAGCCGCGGGCCCGCTTCCGCGTGCTTTGGCTTGCGGCCAAGCTCGCCGGTGACGGGGCGGCCGTTCCGTCTTGGGGTCCCGCAGCGCGGAGGGGAGCTTCCGGCCCGCCCTGCCTGCGCCCGGTCCGCCGCCCTCGCGCTCCGCCGGTCGCGGCGCCTCGTGCTGCCTTCCTGGACGGCCGAACGCCCCCGCGGCCCATTGGCCCCGGGCGGCCCCAGCGCCGCCGTGGCCCCTTGGCTGCCGCGGGTCGGCGCCCCGGCGGCCATCGCCCCCGCCGCCCCTCTGGAGGCCTAGCCCCCCCGCCTTCCGCCCTCTTCACGCCGCGCCGCGTCAACGGGCCGAGTGGAGCGACCCCTGGCCTGCGGCCTCGGCCGACGACACTACAGGGTGGCGCGGGCCACAGGTTTACAGCGGCGTGCGGCCGCACCAACCTACAGCGCTGCCACAGGGCGGCGGCCTTTCTAGTGAGCGAGCGTCGCTCAGATGCAACCCAACTAGCGGTCTATTCCACACACGTCACACAAACAAAAGAATTTTGTTTTACAAAAAGCTACATTCGGTATCAAACACAATTTCGAAATAGTAAAGTGGAAGAAAACAAAGAGAAATTTGACAGAGGTACTAAGCATCTGGTTTTCAGGAAAGAGCGCGCGATTCTGTTGTCGTTGTCTAACTCTTGAAGAATTCCACAATCTCGTAAGGTGAAAGGAACACAACCAGAGGAAGCTTAACCGTACGCAGGTTACTAAGGCAACTGTTTTTTCTCTGGGATCTTAGCACTTTCTGTTTTCATGCGGATCTGTTTTCGTTTAGAATCACTTATACGCAGACCAATACTTTCATAACAATTAATTTTGTACAGATTTGATCTGGTTTCCTAGAAAACCGAACAAACACACCGCAAAACAACACGTGATATCTTGCCGGCAAGGTTTCGGGCCTAAGCCTCCTGTTTTTTAGAATAATGCCTCGCCAGCAGTCGGCTTTAGGTACCATCTGTCTTGAGTGGGAGTCGTGTTCGTTTAGTAAAACCCGATGGCTAGTTAGTCACAATTCAACGAAAAATATGTGGCTAAGTGAAACTGAACACAACTGTTAGTAAAATTGGCCTGATGGGTCTCATCTACAGCGTCATGTTATCTAGAATTTTAGAGATCTGTGCACAGGGCGATTATCATGCCTAGAAAGACTCGATTCTCTAAGTGATAAACGGTCCGACGCTCTTTTATCTCAAACAGTTTGTCTAATTAGTTCACAGTGAAGTGAAAATACAGATGAAAGGAGATTGTCAGAGATTACCCTAGACACTGGTTTAGAAAGAGCGCGATCTGTTTTTTTTTTCCGTTTAGTAAATGCAGACATTTCAAATAGTAAAGTGATGAACAAAAGAGAATTGGGCCTGAGGGTACTCAGCACTGTTTTTAGAAAAGCCGCGCGATCTGTTTTCGTTTTAGTTAAAATCAGACCCAATTCAAATAAGTAAGTGATGACAAAGAGAATTTTGCCAAAGTACTAAAGCAACTGTTTAGAAAGACCGCGATCTGTTTCGTTTAGTAAAATCGCTGACAATTCAAAGTAGTATGTGATGAAATAAAGAGGAATCGTTTTTAGAGGTACAATAAACTACTTAAAGCACTGGTTTTTAGAAAGCCGCGCGTTTTCTTGTTTTTCCGTTTAATAAACTGAAATATTCAAAATAGTTTTAAGTTTGATATGATTCAACAGAGAAATTGCCAGAAGGAACTGTCAAAATACCTAAACTCTGTTTTACAAAAGGGCCGTGTTCTCAAGCATTCTGACCAATTCGGAAGGTTTATAGAACCCGTGGGGTTAAAGTGTGAAGCATACAAAGTCTATGTAGAATTCACTACGCTAATTATAAAACGGCGTGTTTTTAGTATTTTTATTGATTTTTAAATAATTTTAACCATGTTATTTCTAAACGAATGGTGGAGAAAATACCGTCGGTAGCCAAATGTCGGCACGGCCTGCCTTCGTCTGCTTTTGCGGTCCGCTGGCCCCGATTAACCGAGGTCTTAATGGAAGTAGGAAGTCCCACGGGAGCTGTACGAATGGTGACTATCCAAGCTGGGCGCCCCCCCCCCACGAGGAACGAAAGACGCGCCCGACCCACGCCCTGAGAGGAAACGCTTTTTAAGTAAGCGATATGGAGTACAAATTTGCCAGTTGTTCTTCGTAAGTAGTAGTCCCATAAAACACGACTTTTTAGTTTTTTCGTTCCAGTAAACCAGGCCAATTCCAAAATAGTAAGTGAAATGAAAAAAAGAGAATTGTCAGAGTTTGCTATCTTGTTGATAAAATCATTCAGTGAGAATTCTCGTTTTTTTCATGTCGTTCACACTACTAACACTGGTTAGAAAACGGCGCGTTTCTCCAGCAATGTATTTAGTTAAATATTTTATCCAGTGTAATTATTTCAACACAAACGATTCCGTAAATAGTTATTTTTAAAAACCCCCCCCCCCCACCAAGTGCCAACTTCGTCCCTCGGGACAAATACTAGGGGTCCCAATTACTTATGTTTCGTTCAAATTTTTTTGGGGAGCCGCTAGTTTTTCATCTATAACCGTGTTTTTGAATATTTTCGTTAGAAAAAATTAAAGGGAAAACCCTCAAGTTCCAAAGGCTCTCAATGTCATATACGGTGGAATCAATCCCAAGACCGCCCTCTTGAAAAATATTTTTTTCAAAAAACCCTTAGCATATTACCCATAGAGAAGCAAAAGGTAACAAACTCGTTAAAAAGCGGACTGGACTGAACGGTTTTTATAGATAAGTTCGTTAAACCGAAAGTTTCCCAGGGCCGATTCTAAAATTTTGGTTGTTGATTAAGTGAAATTATAATGTTACTCCCGCGTTCGTTTTTTCGCCTATCAATTTTAGCTGGACACTTTTGAGGGGGGGCAAAATTTTTGGGTTTCCCGAACCGAGGGTGCAGAAGGGGCTAGTACACCCGCTGACGCTCTTTCTGTGGTGTTTATTCGTTTATTTCCTTCGTTAATTTTCGGTCCATTTGTTCGTTGTTCCTTTTATTTGTTTTTTAATTTTTTTGTTCGTTGTGCACTAATTCACTGGTATTGAATAATTTTCGTTTGTTTCCAATGCTTGCTTGCCTTCTGCCGCAGGAGACCTGCCTTGGGTGCATCCAGGTGGGCACGGGCGCCTTTTTGCCATCGTTTGCTTTTGGTTCGTGCAGCGCAACAGCTTCAACCGCCCCCGATTCATTGCTTTCGTGCCTTTCGGGCTCCGGCCCCGAGGACGTGAAGGGTCATGGGGCCGTTTTCTTAGAACAGCCATCAAGGTTTGGTGTCCATGAAGATAGAAGTTCATTTGTTTCTTCCTGAATGTATTGCCCTGTATGAATAAAAGGACACACCATGGAATTCCGAAAATCAATTCCATTTTATTCCCTTCCTCCAATTCTCTGGATTGAATAGATTAGGATTTAACGGGGCGTCAGACCCTGCATCGTTAATTGCGGTCAAACTTTAAATGATTTATTAATATAATTTTGTAATTAAGATAGAAGAATAACACCGGTTTTACTTTCATTAATATGAATGTATAGAAAACCATAACAATTCATTGTTAAACGTGGATGTTTCTTAAACCGATTTTAATATTGGCTATCTGAAAAAAAGTGCTGGATAAGAGGCCCCTGATGTAAGTTAAAAACATGTTTCTTTTACCAAATCGTAAAGATAATCCTCCATTTTCTTGCAAAAAAAACAAATGTTTTACAGGACCAAAGACTTTTTCCATTTTTCAGGGCATATCGTAGGAAGCTTAGACATGAAGATATCTTTTCCGGCGGCAAACCTCCAAATTCTTCAGTTCAAAAGGACTTGGTCCACAAAGAGACTTTTATTTTTTTTAGTATTCCACCTGCTTAAGATTATTTTTCTTGCGACTATCCATTAACGTAATTCCAGGCCTTTGTTCGGCAAATTGAAAACGGAAGTAATTCTCTTGGAGCAGTCCCCATAAGTTATCAAACATTGAGTATTCTTCCTAAAATTTGAAATATCAAATATTGTCCCTGCTTTTTTTAATTCATAACGGCCAGGGGCTTCGCACGGTTAGAATTAGCGGTTTCCATTCGGTCATCCATCCAGGATCCCTCGCCTCAAGTTGCAATTAACCCCCGCGACTCATTGAGCATGGGTTAACCAGTTCTGCTTATCGACCCTCCATCTTCCCAGGCCCGGCGCTCAGCTGACCAACCAAGAACTGTTGAAGGTTTTTACTCCACGCGGAAAGTAACTAAGCAAAAACCTAGCGGCAAGAACATTAGCTATGGTTTAAAATTCGTTAATTCGAAAGCTACGTTTAGAAATTAATCCTTTTTATTTAATTATCGATGGCACACAAGAAAAAAGACACTAGTCAAAATACATAATTTTTTTCCAGGAGACCCATTTGGAAGACTTGTCCATTTCTTTTGAGATGATTTACAATTGTTCTGAAAGTTTGATTATTATCTACTATCCTGGGGAAAATAATTTAATATAATATAAGATTTCGGAATTTCGTGGACAGTTTTTACGTCAGGCCCTTTATTCAACCTTTTTTGGAAGAATCAAACATTCTTCAACATATTTGCAAACTTTTTTTTTTGGGAAAATTTTAAACTTAACACTTGTAAAATAATTTAGTATTCATACACATTAGTAATTAATGTATTACAGACGAACATATTTACATATGTTCTTTAATAATAACACTTTGAATAATATTTTTGCCACAGGGTTGAAATAAGAACGTTCCAGTATCATCACAGCTACCTGACGCTCAAGTGAAATTGTTGACGTTAATTCAAGGATAAAGCTTAGTAAAGTGTTTTTCCTTTCAATGACAAAACAGCAATTTATCCCAATCTCCGCGGTCAATTTTTAATAGAATAGAGTTTACGACGTCTTTGCTTTGAATTAAATACTGTGAAATGAGAGGAACCGGTTTTCAACTACTTAACGCAAAATTGCAAATTTTTTTTTACTCGTATGACTTTTCTTGTGTGCCCATCCGATATGGTTGTTTGTTGCCACCTCTACCATTGCCACGGCCCGGAATATATTACGAGCAACCTAGCCTATTATTTCTACCCTTTATGCAATTTTTTGGACAATTTCTTGAGGAGTTGAAAAACGAAATTAGACTTCGCATTGTTCATTTAAGAATATCCTTTTATTCTATAATTTTTAAAACAATTTAGACAGTTTTTTTTTTGAGAAAAATGTTTTTTTTTTAATTGCATAAACTTTCCAAGCAGGGAATTTAACCTTTTTGAAACATCCTTCCTTTATTTTACAAAAACTTAAGTATCATCTTTTCTTAAGCGCCTTGAGTTTGTAGAACATATTTTATTTAACAAAGATTTTCTCTGTCCTCTTCGATTTGTAGTTACTTTGGCACTGTTAACAATGTGATCATCAAATACATTCTATTTTCTACGAACAAGAGACCAAGCCAAACCCATTTTTTTGGCAGTCCGCTGAATACATGCGAGGAGAAAATTCTTTAACCGAAAAAAATTCGCAAATAAATTACAATTTTATTGTACAAGAAACTCGTATTCTTTTCGACGCATTTGTTGACGAGCCTTACTCAGAATTGAAAAAAACTAGGTTTCTTTTATTCAGAATTGAAACTCAAGGTTTTTGAGCTATGAAGAACCAGATTTCTTGGTAAAGAGAAAAAAAAATTATTTTTCCAATATTGGTATTTGTTAAGATTTCTGGTTCTTCATTTTGTCCAAAAAACCACCTTGGACTAATGAGAACAGAAGCATAAAATAAGCAAAACGCAAGGACAGGTTTTTCTTCTTAATAGTCCTCCTAGGCTTATTTGAGGACAAAGTTTTAATCGAAGAAAAATTTTGAAAAAAATTCCTGATAAGTTTTTTTTGTAAAATGTTTTTGTGCGGGCCCCCCCTTTTTCCAATTAAAGTTACCCCATATAAAAATCCATTTCAATCTCCCCAGAACGTGGGGTTTTCTTTAATCGGATTAAATATAATTTTTTTGGAGAAAATCATCCGAACAATTGCGACCCTAACGTTACCCACCCACGGGACAAAAAAGTTTTTGCCCCGTCTATCAATTTTCCTCGGTATCAAACGGGCCCAACAAAAAACCATGGATTTTCTTATTACACAGGCCGTTAATAGTAATTTTAACTGTAGCATAATCGAACAATATTTCTTTATCCACTTTTTTTGTTATTCCTTTTTTCCCTTCGACGTTAGCTTTTACGAGAAAGTAAGAAGTAGATAATTTTAACTTTCTCGTAATTTTTTTACGTGTGATTTATAATTTGTAATCTTGTGGGAGAAACCGCGATTTTTTCCGCCAGAAAATTTCTTTATGCTGGGTTCAGGATTGCAAAAAAAGGCGATAAACAATATTTCCTTTACCAATAACAGAAAATTCCTTCTGTTAACGCGCTTGGTAAGTCAAATCACGGGTAACCGTGGTTGCCTTTTGATACTGAAAGTAAAACAAACGGCGAAAACAATCCTGCCCGACCGTCCTAACCCTTACCTTCAATCTCTGCCAACGTAAGTACCTTAAACGAGAAGACAATTTCCCTCACAAACTAATTATGCCTCGATTGATCTTGAATTGATGAACCGATGCCCTAGTCAGTTCGAAATGGGATAGTTGAAATTTATTTTTGAGGATATTTATTACATGAAGCCTTTCCTCAACACACCCAAACTACCTTCGAAATGTTTTCCAATTGAATACATCTAAACCTTAAAACAAACAATTTGTGGCAGAACCTTATTTTCATCAAAAATCCCTGAAGAATTTCTTCAAAAATTGGTTTTACAGGTTCATTTTTTTGACCATCTTTCCCTTCTACTTGAAAAACCATGAAGGGAATAGAGATTATTATGTTCTCGTCATTCGGGATTAATTCTTGACTCGGGTAATTCCTGGTACGCTTCTCATTTGCCTTATTCCTGGCCTAAGTTTTTCAATTAAATACTCTCACCCTGGCAATAGCCGAAGTATGAACCGAAAGCCTGCACTCGTCCACCGAAAAAATTTTTATTTGTGGGGTAAGGATATACCCGCTTATACAACATTATGCCGAATTTAATTTAAAGTTAATTTTAAATAAGTAGTAACAAATTTTGTTTTTCCGTTACGTAGGATTTTGGAAATTCTTTTTACTATTAACCGGGAAATAATGATGCCTTTATTTCAGGTAACAGCACATTTACGATCTATATTCTACTTTGGTAATCATTCCACCCTCACATTTTACAAACATCCTTTTTTTTTGATAATACAATTCCGAGAATGTTTTGTAATGAACACTCCTCATATGCATTCCTTTTCTAAATTTCCTCCTTGCATGCCATGGCCATTTACCCCTGATTTAATTCTTAATCATTTTTCTTTCGTCCTAGTTGGTGGGCAAATTTATGCGGCGCATCTAATTACTAATTGATCACTCCGGACTCTTAGCACTTTTTATTTGGTTTCATTCTTTTGGTTTTCAAATTCGTAATAAATATACCTACTCTTACTTTCCCAATCACGGAAATTGCTCCACGTG
Organism: Gryllus bimaculatus; assembly: GCA_017312745.1. Lineage (NCBI taxonomy): Eukaryota > Metazoa > Arthropoda > Insecta > Orthoptera > Gryllidae > Gryllus > Gryllus bimaculatus. Next base: position 1,004,698 of record BOPP01000253.1, read on the forward strand.
TTCCTGCACTTGTTCATTTACCAATATATTCTTTAATTTTCCTTTCTATTAATTGTGTCGCCACCCTTTGTTATTATTATTGTTACTATTCCGATCCTTTGGTTTTTCTTCTTGTCCCCCGTTTTTGTTTGCTGTCCCGTCCTGTTTTTATATCATTTTATCCTAAAAAATTTTATTCTGTTTCCTATTCAGTTTCCTCCAAGCTTTTCTATTCAGTTTTTTCCCTGCCAAACTTTGGTGAAATTAACTTTATCGAAGTACGAAAGAGAGTGTTTTGTAATCGCACGCTGGAAAACGGCAAATTTCGACAAGATTAATTGCCTTTCAATCGCTGGTCTCTGAGAAGGAAAAACGAGGACAATCTTGTCCTTTTTGTAATAGTATTTTACTTTCCATCTAACACAGTTTTGGGGGTGCAGTCAGAAATAAGTTTTTGTGAGGCTTGGGTACCGAGAAATGGTGGATGGAAAACTCTCCTTAGTTCGCAGTGTGGTCAATTGCCCTAAGCGACATCTTCGGAACACCGTTCCAAAGGGTTCAGGTTCAAGTTTCAGGTTAAGGTTTAAATGTCAAAACTTTGTTTTCAAGAAGATTTTTTCTATAATTTTGATATTTTTCAATCGATCTGAACGAATTTCCCGCAGTCCTCTGAGTTTCAACGAATATTTTTGGGTTTTTTTGCCGGCGAACAAATTATACGAAAGCATAAAAATTTTCTCAAAAAACAAAAGCTTTTATTCAAATGGGTACCAACTTTATTATTTAACTTTGTCCTTTGCATAGCGTAAAAGGACGCTTTAAAGAAAATGAATACGGTCGCATTTTGTTGTAATCCCCTGAATTTTTTTCGACAGATCCGTAAGAAGTTCATCTTCTTCACGGCGTTTTTTTTTTCCTACAACAATATTGAAAGACATATTATTATTTTTGTATTTTTTTTTAAAGCTCTACTATGAATATATTTTTTTCAAAACCGGGCTCTCTTTGTTAGATTATTCTTCTATTGTTGGATTTTTAAGTTTTGTAGAATTCAGGTTGCAATATTATAATATATAAACATAATACCCAATAACTTGGGAGTATGTGATGTTTTGAGCCAATTGTTACGAAACACCAATAAGAAATATCCCGTCAACCGAAAATCGCGGAAAACCGATTTCACTAGTAAAAATTTATCCCAAACAACACTTCGTGTACGGAGAACTTGAAATGAGCGATGAAGAATTGAACAAATGTATTCAAGATTTTTCCGGCCAGGCTAGTAACAGATTCGCAAGCATTTTTGGTGCTAACCCAAACTAAAGCCCAAAAAGACTGCTAGATGTGGTGAGAGGCGGTGACGGTTGTCTCTAAGAGAATGGGTGCCTGATTATCTGCTGCAGCGAGGTATGATCTCCTTGGCCACATCGTCCCAAGTAAAAATAACCCCTCTTTTTGTCCAGCACATAAATGGAAAGACTTTTGGTAGAGTTCTTGATGTAGTAAAAAAGAAGAATTACAAAATCTTTTTAACCGGTGAATAAAGAGGTAAGTCTTGAATGCTCCAAATTTTACAGGAGAGCAAAACGACAACTTCTTTCAACTGAATGTATGTCAGGGATTTAATGGATATTTCCCAACACGAAGGTGAAATATTCAAACCCTTGTCCCTATGTGTGGTGTTAGGGTTTTTGTTTGAAACCATTTAATGCCCCTTTGATTTTTACGTATCAGCCTAAAAATTGTTTTTTCTCGGGGTCCTCCCTTTGTAAAATTTTTGTTTTCATGCAAATGCATTTTGTTAATGCAAAAAATGCCATTCATCGACCTTGTCCAGCTTTTCCACTGCGGAAAGCCAAAGGATATTATTTTCCAAAAGACAGCACAAGGGTTTAAAGGTATTTGATAACCGAGTTACCATTACCTCTACTCTAAGTTCGAACATGGTAGCCGAGATCGCTACTGCTACAGAGCGTAAGATATCCCGGCCTTTTAAAGGGTCACGAGTTTCGAATCCGCTCGTCGGGGCCATGGGTGGATTTGTTATGTACTCCGTGTTGGCCCCTTCGTATTTCTTCCGTACAGTCCTCTCCAGTTTTAGAACCCATCGCAGTCGTCACAAAATGGCAAACGTTTGTTAAAGGCTACATACAAGAAGAAAAACTTTTAAAAACTATAAAGTTAATCTGGTGTTAGCTCTTTATTCTGTGAAAAACCATCCAAATATTCAAGCGTTTTTTCGCCAATAAACGAAAAAATTAGCCACTTTTCTGCAATGAAATGCTTGTTTTATTTTCACAGATACCAACAACAACTTTCTTGTTCAAGGAAATTTTAAATAACCAACCTAATTGAAACTTAATAATCGTCCCACAGGCAAAGGCTATTCCATTGGCAAAAATATAGTTTTTGCCCTGCTTGTTATATTAAACGTAACGCCGGCACTATCCTGTTTTCATTGGATAATGAAAATGACTAACATGC
>BOPP01000253.1:1007185-1018582 GCA_017312745.1 Gryllus bimaculatus
TTTTTTTTTTTTACCCTCTTCAGTTGACCCTGGAAAGGCGGGAATTTATTTGACTTTCGGAATACATTATTTACAACTGCAGCCGATTTGGCTTGTGCAGTTAGGGAAGGCATTATTACTTACAGACAAACTAAAACTATCTTATAACTATATACATTTCAACTTTGGGGTTTGTTAGTTTTTAGTCTTTTTTAATTATTTAATTGGGAGTTCTTGGAATGACACTGCGGCACAACGCGCCCAAGGTGTTATAAACTATCCTACCTGGGTGCTCGGGAGGGGCAGGTGCGCCGTGATTGGCGGAGAGGTCAATGCTCCTCTCGAGCACCCAAGCAGGTTAGTATGTAACACCGGGCGCGTAGCGCCGCAGTGTTAGCTAAGTGTTAGTTAAGACTACCAAGCCTTTGTTTGCCCAAGCCACTGTTTAGGCGAAGCTCCGGCTACGCTAAAAATTTTTCAGAAACATGTTCTTCCCATAGGGCATAGACGACAAGCTCTCCCCTCAGACATACTAACGGCATAGAGCGAAACACAAACTAAAATGACATAGTCAGAAAAACGACTAAACAAGTCGCCTAACTGGCAAACGATTAAGGTTCGTCTCGAACCTACAAAAACAATTTACATCTAGCAGTAAAACGCAAAAGGCGTGTGCACTGCAATTACGATCAGTATCCTCTGATCAATACGATCAAGACGCAATCGAATCAGCACACTGACCTACGGCTACGCCAAAAAAAACAAAAAAAAACAAAAACCAACAAAAAACAACAAACAAAAGCTTTCCCAGAAGGCCCTGCGACATGTCCCAATGTCCTTCTTTATATATACTATATTATATATTATATATATATATAATAACATATATATACATAACAATTATACTTTTCTTTAATATGTAAATTCTATTAAAAACACAATTATCGCTTACTTTGATCCCTAACTGTGGCTAGGCCCCGGAGGCCTTTTAAGCCATTACATACCCTACATCCTTTCGCGTTCTATATCTTTTCGAATTATGGTAATATTTCACCGCCCAAAATGGCTCTTCTATCGCATCAAAAGCGCGAACAAGGCGCACCCATAAGGTTACGCCGCTCGGGGAAAAAAAAAACCCTGCAAGGGGGGAAAACCTATATCTATACTTGCGGGGGAAAATATATGCACAGGGGGAACCATATATCATCTATATATACTACTATATATACTATACTATATATATACTATACTACTATACTACTATCACTAATCATATATCCAGCGGCACACACCACGTCCGGCCCTCTCAGCCAAACGGCGGGTTCGCGGTCTCACCGCACCAGCCAACGCAAATTTGAACGGATTTCGAGCCGCGGGCCCGCTTCCGCGTGCTTTGGCTTGCGGCCAAGCTCGCCGGTGACGGGGCGGCCGTTCCGTCTTGGGGTCCCGCAGCGCGGAGGGGAGCTTCCGGCCCGCCCTGCCTGCGCCCGGTCCGCCGCCCTCGCGCTCCGCCGGTCGCGGCGCCTCGTGCTGCCTTCCTGGACGGCCGAACGCCCCCGCGGCCCATTGGCCCCGGGCGGCCCCAGCGCCGCCGTGGCCCCTTGGCTGCCGCGGGTCGGCGCCCCGGCGGCCATCGCCCCCGCCGCCCCTCTGGAGGCCTAGCCCCCCCGCCTTCCGCCCTCTTCACGCCGCGCCGCGTCAACGGGCCGAGTGGAGCGACCCCTGGCCTGCGGCCTCGGCCGACGACACTACAGGGTGGCGCGGGCCACAGGTTTACAGCGGCGTGCGGCCGCACCAACCTACAGCGCTGCCACAGGGCGGCGGCCTTTCTAGTGAGCGAGCGTCGCTCAGATGCAACCCAACTAGCGGTCTATTCCACACACGTCACACAAACAAAAGAATTTTGTTTTACAAAAAGCTACATTCGGTATCAAACACAATTTCGAAATAGTAAAGTGGAAGAAAACAAAGAGAAATTTGACAGAGGTACTAAGCATCTGGTTTTCAGGAAAGAGCGCGCGATTCTGTTGTCGTTGTCTAACTCTTGAAGAATTCCACAATCTCGTAAGGTGAAAGGAACACAACCAGAGGAAGCTTAACCGTACGCAGGTTACTAAGGCAACTGTTTTTTCTCTGGGATCTTAGCACTTTCTGTTTTCATGCGGATCTGTTTTCGTTTAGAATCACTTATACGCAGACCAATACTTTCATAACAATTAATTTTGTACAGATTTGATCTGGTTTCCTAGAAAACCGAACAAACACACCGCAAAACAACACGTGATATCTTGCCGGCAAGGTTTCGGGCCTAAGCCTCCTGTTTTTTAGAATAATGCCTCGCCAGCAGTCGGCTTTAGGTACCATCTGTCTTGAGTGGGAGTCGTGTTCGTTTAGTAAAACCCGATGGCTAGTTAGTCACAATTCAACGAAAAATATGTGGCTAAGTGAAACTGAACACAACTGTTAGTAAAATTGGCCTGATGGGTCTCATCTACAGCGTCATGTTATCTAGAATTTTAGAGATCTGTGCACAGGGCGATTATCATGCCTAGAAAGACTCGATTCTCTAAGTGATAAACGGTCCGACGCTCTTTTATCTCAAACAGTTTGTCTAATTAGTTCACAGTGAAGTGAAAATACAGATGAAAGGAGATTGTCAGAGATTACCCTAGACACTGGTTTAGAAAGAGCGCGATCTGTTTTTTTTTTCCGTTTAGTAAATGCAGACATTTCAAATAGTAAAGTGATGAACAAAAGAGAATTGGGCCTGAGGGTACTCAGCACTGTTTTTAGAAAAGCCGCGCGATCTGTTTTCGTTTTAGTTAAAATCAGACCCAATTCAAATAAGTAAGTGATGACAAAGAGAATTTTGCCAAAGTACTAAAGCAACTGTTTAGAAAGACCGCGATCTGTTTCGTTTAGTAAAATCGCTGACAATTCAAAGTAGTATGTGATGAAATAAAGAGGAATCGTTTTTAGAGGTACAATAAACTACTTAAAGCACTGGTTTTTAGAAAGCCGCGCGTTTTCTTGTTTTTCCGTTTAATAAACTGAAATATTCAAAATAGTTTTAAGTTTGATATGATTCAACAGAGAAATTGCCAGAAGGAACTGTCAAAATACCTAAACTCTGTTTTACAAAAGGGCCGTGTTCTCAAGCATTCTGACCAATTCGGAAGGTTTATAGAACCCGTGGGGTTAAAGTGTGAAGCATACAAAGTCTATGTAGAATTCACTACGCTAATTATAAAACGGCGTGTTTTTAGTATTTTTATTGATTTTTAAATAATTTTAACCATGTTATTTCTAAACGAATGGTGGAGAAAATACCGTCGGTAGCCAAATGTCGGCACGGCCTGCCTTCGTCTGCTTTTGCGGTCCGCTGGCCCCGATTAACCGAGGTCTTAATGGAAGTAGGAAGTCCCACGGGAGCTGTACGAATGGTGACTATCCAAGCTGGGCGCCCCCCCCCCACGAGGAACGAAAGACGCGCCCGACCCACGCCCTGAGAGGAAACGCTTTTTAAGTAAGCGATATGGAGTACAAATTTGCCAGTTGTTCTTCGTAAGTAGTAGTCCCATAAAACACGACTTTTTAGTTTTTTCGTTCCAGTAAACCAGGCCAATTCCAAAATAGTAAGTGAAATGAAAAAAAGAGAATTGTCAGAGTTTGCTATCTTGTTGATAAAATCATTCAGTGAGAATTCTCGTTTTTTTCATGTCGTTCACACTACTAACACTGGTTAGAAAACGGCGCGTTTCTCCAGCAATGTATTTAGTTAAATATTTTATCCAGTGTAATTATTTCAACACAAACGATTCCGTAAATAGTTATTTTTAAAAACCCCCCCCCCCCACCAAGTGCCAACTTCGTCCCTCGGGACAAATACTAGGGGTCCCAATTACTTATGTTTCGTTCAAATTTTTTTGGGGAGCCGCTAGTTTTTCATCTATAACCGTGTTTTTGAATATTTTCGTTAGAAAAAATTAAAGGGAAAACCCTCAAGTTCCAAAGGCTCTCAATGTCATATACGGTGGAATCAATCCCAAGACCGCCCTCTTGAAAAATATTTTTTTCAAAAAACCCTTAGCATATTACCCATAGAGAAGCAAAAGGTAACAAACTCGTTAAAAAGCGGACTGGACTGAACGGTTTTTATAGATAAGTTCGTTAAACCGAAAGTTTCCCAGGGCCGATTCTAAAATTTTGGTTGTTGATTAAGTGAAATTATAATGTTACTCCCGCGTTCGTTTTTTCGCCTATCAATTTTAGCTGGACACTTTTGAGGGGGGGCAAAATTTTTGGGTTTCCCGAACCGAGGGTGCAGAAGGGGCTAGTACACCCGCTGACGCTCTTTCTGTGGTGTTTATTCGTTTATTTCCTTCGTTAATTTTCGGTCCATTTGTTCGTTGTTCCTTTTATTTGTTTTTTAATTTTTTTGTTCGTTGTGCACTAATTCACTGGTATTGAATAATTTTCGTTTGTTTCCAATGCTTGCTTGCCTTCTGCCGCAGGAGACCTGCCTTGGGTGCATCCAGGTGGGCACGGGCGCCTTTTTGCCATCGTTTGCTTTTGGTTCGTGCAGCGCAACAGCTTCAACCGCCCCCGATTCATTGCTTTCGTGCCTTTCGGGCTCCGGCCCCGAGGACGTGAAGGGTCATGGGGCCGTTTTCTTAGAACAGCCATCAAGGTTTGGTGTCCATGAAGATAGAAGTTCATTTGTTTCTTCCTGAATGTATTGCCCTGTATGAATAAAAGGACACACCATGGAATTCCGAAAATCAATTCCATTTTATTCCCTTCCTCCAATTCTCTGGATTGAATAGATTAGGATTTAACGGGGCGTCAGACCCTGCATCGTTAATTGCGGTCAAACTTTAAATGATTTATTAATATAATTTTGTAATTAAGATAGAAGAATAACACCGGTTTTACTTTCATTAATATGAATGTATAGAAAACCATAACAATTCATTGTTAAACGTGGATGTTTCTTAAACCGATTTTAATATTGGCTATCTGAAAAAAAGTGCTGGATAAGAGGCCCCTGATGTAAGTTAAAAACATGTTTCTTTTACCAAATCGTAAAGATAATCCTCCATTTTCTTGCAAAAAAAACAAATGTTTTACAGGACCAAAGACTTTTTCCATTTTTCAGGGCATATCGTAGGAAGCTTAGACATGAAGATATCTTTTCCGGCGGCAAACCTCCAAATTCTTCAGTTCAAAAGGACTTGGTCCACAAAGAGACTTTTATTTTTTTTAGTATTCCACCTGCTTAAGATTATTTTTCTTGCGACTATCCATTAACGTAATTCCAGGCCTTTGTTCGGCAAATTGAAAACGGAAGTAATTCTCTTGGAGCAGTCCCCATAAGTTATCAAACATTGAGTATTCTTCCTAAAATTTGAAATATCAAATATTGTCCCTGCTTTTTTTAATTCATAACGGCCAGGGGCTTCGCACGGTTAGAATTAGCGGTTTCCATTCGGTCATCCATCCAGGATCCCTCGCCTCAAGTTGCAATTAACCCCCGCGACTCATTGAGCATGGGTTAACCAGTTCTGCTTATCGACCCTCCATCTTCCCAGGCCCGGCGCTCAGCTGACCAACCAAGAACTGTTGAAGGTTTTTACTCCACGCGGAAAGTAACTAAGCAAAAACCTAGCGGCAAGAACATTAGCTATGGTTTAAAATTCGTTAATTCGAAAGCTACGTTTAGAAATTAATCCTTTTTATTTAATTATCGATGGCACACAAGAAAAAAGACACTAGTCAAAATACATAATTTTTTTCCAGGAGACCCATTTGGAAGACTTGTCCATTTCTTTTGAGATGATTTACAATTGTTCTGAAAGTTTGATTATTATCTACTATCCTGGGGAAAATAATTTAATATAATATAAGATTTCGGAATTTCGTGGACAGTTTTTACGTCAGGCCCTTTATTCAACCTTTTTTGGAAGAATCAAACATTCTTCAACATATTTGCAAACTTTTTTTTTTGGGAAAATTTTAAACTTAACACTTGTAAAATAATTTAGTATTCATACACATTAGTAATTAATGTATTACAGACGAACATATTTACATATGTTCTTTAATAATAACACTTTGAATAATATTTTTGCCACAGGGTTGAAATAAGAACGTTCCAGTATCATCACAGCTACCTGACGCTCAAGTGAAATTGTTGACGTTAATTCAAGGATAAAGCTTAGTAAAGTGTTTTTCCTTTCAATGACAAAACAGCAATTTATCCCAATCTCCGCGGTCAATTTTTAATAGAATAGAGTTTACGACGTCTTTGCTTTGAATTAAATACTGTGAAATGAGAGGAACCGGTTTTCAACTACTTAACGCAAAATTGCAAATTTTTTTTTACTCGTATGACTTTTCTTGTGTGCCCATCCGATATGGTTGTTTGTTGCCACCTCTACCATTGCCACGGCCCGGAATATATTACGAGCAACCTAGCCTATTATTTCTACCCTTTATGCAATTTTTTGGACAATTTCTTGAGGAGTTGAAAAACGAAATTAGACTTCGCATTGTTCATTTAAGAATATCCTTTTATTCTATAATTTTTAAAACAATTTAGACAGTTTTTTTTTTGAGAAAAATGTTTTTTTTTTAATTGCATAAACTTTCCAAGCAGGGAATTTAACCTTTTTGAAACATCCTTCCTTTATTTTACAAAAACTTAAGTATCATCTTTTCTTAAGCGCCTTGAGTTTGTAGAACATATTTTATTTAACAAAGATTTTCTCTGTCCTCTTCGATTTGTAGTTACTTTGGCACTGTTAACAATGTGATCATCAAATACATTCTATTTTCTACGAACAAGAGACCAAGCCAAACCCATTTTTTTGGCAGTCCGCTGAATACATGCGAGGAGAAAATTCTTTAACCGAAAAAAATTCGCAAATAAATTACAATTTTATTGTACAAGAAACTCGTATTCTTTTCGACGCATTTGTTGACGAGCCTTACTCAGAATTGAAAAAAACTAGGTTTCTTTTATTCAGAATTGAAACTCAAGGTTTTTGAGCTATGAAGAACCAGATTTCTTGGTAAAGAGAAAAAAAAATTATTTTTCCAATATTGGTATTTGTTAAGATTTCTGGTTCTTCATTTTGTCCAAAAAACCACCTTGGACTAATGAGAACAGAAGCATAAAATAAGCAAAACGCAAGGACAGGTTTTTCTTCTTAATAGTCCTCCTAGGCTTATTTGAGGACAAAGTTTTAATCGAAGAAAAATTTTGAAAAAAATTCCTGATAAGTTTTTTTTGTAAAATGTTTTTGTGCGGGCCCCCCCTTTTTCCAATTAAAGTTACCCCATATAAAAATCCATTTCAATCTCCCCAGAACGTGGGGTTTTCTTTAATCGGATTAAATATAATTTTTTTGGAGAAAATCATCCGAACAATTGCGACCCTAACGTTACCCACCCACGGGACAAAAAAGTTTTTGCCCCGTCTATCAATTTTCCTCGGTATCAAACGGGCCCAACAAAAAACCATGGATTTTCTTATTACACAGGCCGTTAATAGTAATTTTAACTGTAGCATAATCGAACAATATTTCTTTATCCACTTTTTTTGTTATTCCTTTTTTCCCTTCGACGTTAGCTTTTACGAGAAAGTAAGAAGTAGATAATTTTAACTTTCTCGTAATTTTTTTACGTGTGATTTATAATTTGTAATCTTGTGGGAGAAACCGCGATTTTTTCCGCCAGAAAATTTCTTTATGCTGGGTTCAGGATTGCAAAAAAAGGCGATAAACAATATTTCCTTTACCAATAACAGAAAATTCCTTCTGTTAACGCGCTTGGTAAGTCAAATCACGGGTAACCGTGGTTGCCTTTTGATACTGAAAGTAAAACAAACGGCGAAAACAATCCTGCCCGACCGTCCTAACCCTTACCTTCAATCTCTGCCAACGTAAGTACCTTAAACGAGAAGACAATTTCCCTCACAAACTAATTATGCCTCGATTGATCTTGAATTGATGAACCGATGCCCTAGTCAGTTCGAAATGGGATAGTTGAAATTTATTTTTGAGGATATTTATTACATGAAGCCTTTCCTCAACACACCCAAACTACCTTCGAAATGTTTTCCAATTGAATACATCTAAACCTTAAAACAAACAATTTGTGGCAGAACCTTATTTTCATCAAAAATCCCTGAAGAATTTCTTCAAAAATTGGTTTTACAGGTTCATTTTTTTGACCATCTTTCCCTTCTACTTGAAAAACCATGAAGGGAATAGAGATTATTATGTTCTCGTCATTCGGGATTAATTCTTGACTCGGGTAATTCCTGGTACGCTTCTCATTTGCCTTATTCCTGGCCTAAGTTTTTCAATTAAATACTCTCACCCTGGCAATAGCCGAAGTATGAACCGAAAGCCTGCACTCGTCCACCGAAAAAATTTTTATTTGTGGGGTAAGGATATACCCGCTTATACAACATTATGCCGAATTTAATTTAAAGTTAATTTTAAATAAGTAGTAACAAATTTTGTTTTTCCGTTACGTAGGATTTTGGAAATTCTTTTTACTATTAACCGGGAAATAATGATGCCTTTATTTCAGGTAACAGCACATTTACGATCTATATTCTACTTTGGTAATCATTCCACCCTCACATTTTACAAACATCCTTTTTTTTTGATAATACAATTCCGAGAATGTTTTGTAATGAACACTCCTCATATGCATTCCTTTTCTAAATTTCCTCCTTGCATGCCATGGCCATTTACCCCTGATTTAATTCTTAATCATTTTTCTTTCGTCCTAGTTGGTGGGCAAATTTATGCGGCGCATCTAATTACTAATTGATCACTCCGGACTCTTAGCACTTTTTATTTGGTTTCATTCTTTTGGTTTTCAAATTCGTAATAAATATACCTACTCTTACTTTCCCAATCACGGAAATTGCTCCACGTGTTCCTGCACTTGTTCATTTACCAATATATTCTTTAATTTTCCTTTCTATTAATTGTGTCGCCACCCTTTGTTATTATTATTGTTACTATTCCGATCCTTTGGTTTTTCTTCTTGTCCCCCGTTTTTGTTTGCTGTCCCGTCCTGTTTTTATATCATTTTATCCTAAAAAATTTTATTCTGTTTCCTATTCAGTTTCCTCCAAGCTTTTCTATTCAGTTTTTTCCCTGCCAAACTTTGGTGAAATTAACTTTATCGAAGTACGAAAGAGAGTGTTTTGTAATCGCACGCTGGAAAACGGCAAATTTCGACAAGATTAATTGCCTTTCAATCGCTGGTCTCTGAGAAGGAAAAACGAGGACAATCTTGTCCTTTTTGTAATAGTATTTTACTTTCCATCTAACACAGTTTTGGGGGTGCAGTCAGAAATAAGTTTTTGTGAGGCTTGGGTACCGAGAAATGGTGGATGGAAAACTCTCCTTAGTTCGCAGTGTGGTCAATTGCCCTAAGCGACATCTTCGGAACACCGTTCCAAAGGGTTCAGGTTCAAGTTTCAGGTTAAGGTTTAAATGTCAAAACTTTGTTTTCAAGAAGATTTTTTCTATAATTTTGATATTTTTCAATCGATCTGAACGAATTTCCCGCAGTCCTCTGAGTTTCAACGAATATTTTTGGGTTTTTTTGCCGGCGAACAAATTATACGAAAGCATAAAAATTTTCTCAAAAAACAAAAGCTTTTATTCAAATGGGTACCAACTTTATTATTTAACTTTGTCCTTTGCATAGCGTAAAAGGACGCTTTAAAGAAAATGAATACGGTCGCATTTTGTTGTAATCCCCTGAATTTTTTTCGACAGATCCGTAAGAAGTTCATCTTCTTCACGGCGTTTTTTTTTTCCTACAACAATATTGAAAGACATATTATTATTTTTGTATTTTTTTTTAAAGCTCTACTATGAATATATTTTTTTCAAAACCGGGCTCTCTTTGTTAGATTATTCTTCTATTGTTGGATTTTTAAGTTTTGTAGAATTCAGGTTGCAATATTATAATATATAAACATAATACCCAATAACTTGGGAGTATGTGATGTTTTGAGCCAATTGTTACGAAACACCAATAAGAAATATCCCGTCAACCGAAAATCGCGGAAAACCGATTTCACTAGTAAAAATTTATCCCAAACAACACTTCGTGTACGGAGAACTTGAAATGAGCGATGAAGAATTGAACAAATGTATTCAAGATTTTTCCGGCCAGGCTAGTAACAGATTCGCAAGCATTTTTGGTGCTAACCCAAACTAAAGCCCAAAAAGACTGCTAGATGTGGTGAGAGGCGGTGACGGTTGTCTCTAAGAGAATGGGTGCCTGATTATCTGCTGCAGCGAGGTATGATCTCCTTGGCCACATCGTCCCAAGTAAAAATAACCCCTCTTTTTGTCCAGCACATAAATGGAAAGACTTTTGGTAGAGTTCTTGATGTAGTAAAAAAGAAGAATTACAAAATCTTTTTAACCGGTGAATAAAGAGGTAAGTCTTGAATGCTCCAAATTTTACAGGAGAGCAAAACGACAACTTCTTTCAACTGAATGTATGTCAGGGATTTAATGGATATTTCCCAACACGAAGGTGAAATATTCAAACCCTTGTCCCTATGTGTGGTGTTAGGGTTTTTGTTTGAAACCATTTAATGCCCCTTTGATTTTTACGTATCAGCCTAAAAATTGTTTTTTCTCGGGGTCCTCCCTTTGTAAAATTTTTGTTTTCATGCAAATGCATTTTGTTAATGCAAAAAATGCCATTCATCGACCTTGTCCAGCTTTTCCACTGCGGAAAGCCAAAGGATATTATTTTCCAAAAGACAGCACAAGGGTTTAAAGGTATTTGATAACCGAGTTACCATTACCTCTACTCTAAGTTCGAACATGGTAGCCGAGATCGCTACTGCTACAGAGCGTAAGATATCCCGGCCTTTTAAAGGGTCACGAGTTTCGAATCCGCTCGTCGGGGCCATGGGTGGATTTGTTATGTACTCCGTGTTGGCCCCTTCGTATTTCTTCCGTACAGTCCTCTCCAGTTTTAGAACCCATCGCAGTCGTCACAAAATGGCAAACGTTTGTTAAAGGCTACATACAAGAAGAAAAACTTTTAAAAACTATAAAGTTAATCTGGTGTTAGCTCTTTATTCTGTGAAAAACCATCCAAATATTCAAGCGTTTTTTCGCCAATAAACGAAAAAATTAGCCACTTTTCTGCAATGAAATGCTTGTTTTATTTTCACAGATACCAACAACAACTTTCTTGTTCAAGGAAATTTTAAATAACCAACCTAATTGAAACTTAATAATCGTCCCACAGGCAAAGGCTATTCCATTGGCAAAAATATAGTTTTTGCCCTGCTTGTTATATTAAACGTAACGCCGGCACTATCCTGTTTTCATTGGATAATGAAAATGACTAACATGC
>BOPP01000253.1:1018607-1038295 GCA_017312745.1 Gryllus bimaculatus
GGCCGGCGCCCGGGGCTCGCCCGCCGCCTCTGGAGCCTGCGCTTCGCCCTCTTCACGCCGCGCCGCGTCACGGGCGAGTGGAGCGACCTGGTGCGCCTCGGCGACGACACCTACCAGGTGCGCGGGCACACCTACCAGGTGCCAGGGCGCGCTTTAGTGAGCGAGCGTGTAGTGAATGCGGTTATTCACGTCACAAAAAAAAAAAAAAAGATTTTGTTTCGTTTCGTCAATCACACAATTCGAAATAGTAAGTGAAGGAATAAAGAGAACTACCAGAGGTACTAAGCACTGTTTAGAAAGAGCGCGATCTGTTTCGTTTAGGAAACCTGACAATTCAAAATAGTAAGTGAATGAACAAAGAATTGTCAGAGATACTATAAACTACTAAACACTGTTTAGAAAGCGCGCGTTCTGTTTCGTTTAGTAAATCAGACAATTCAAAATAGTGAATGAACAAAGAGAATCGTCAGAGGCACTATAAACTACTAAACACTGTTTAGAATGCGCGCGTTCTGTTTCGTTTAGTAAACCTGACAATTCAAAGTAGTATGTGAATGAATAAAGAGAATCGTTAGAGGTACAATAAACTACTAAACACTGTTTAGAAAGCGCGCGTTCTGTTTCTTTTAATAAACCTGATAATTCAAAATAGTAAGTGAATGATCAAACAGAATTGCCAGAGGAACTGTAAAATACTAAACTCTGTTTACAAAGGGCGTGTTCTCAGCCATCTGACCAATTCGGAAGGTTATAGAACCCGTGTTAAGTGTGAGAATACAACGTTCTATGTAGAATTATACGCTATATAAACGGCGTGTTTAGTATTTTATTGATTTTAAATAATTACCATGTTATATTCTAAACGAATGGTGGAGATACCGTCGGTAGCCAAATGTCGGCAGCCTGCCTTCGTACTGCTTAGCAAGGGTCTGCCAGATAACCGAGGTTATGGAAGTAGGAGTCCACGGAGCTGTACGATGGGTGACTAACAAGTGGGCGCCCCCCCCCTCCACGAGGAACGAAAGAACGCGCGACACGCTGAGAGGAAACGCTTTAGTAAGCGATCATGAAGTAAATGCAGTTGTTCTTGTAGTAGTAGTCACTAAACACGATTTAGTTTCGTTCAGTAAACCAGACAATTCAAAATAGTAAGTGAATGAAAAAAGAGAATTGTCAGAGTTGCTATACTTGTTGATAAAATCATTCGGTGAGATCTACGTTTCATGTCGTCACACTACTAAACACTGTTTAGAAAACGCGCGTTCTCAGCAATGTATTTAGTAAATATTACTCAGTGTATTATTCAACACAACGATTCGTATAGTTATATCCACAAAGTGCCATTCGTCTCGGGGACAAATATCTAGGGGTCCCAATTACTTATTGTTTCGTTCAAATTTTTGGGGAGCCCTAGTTTTATTATACGTGTTTGAAATATTTCGTTAGAAAATAAAGGAAACCTCAAGTCCAAGGATTCAAATGTCATATACGGTGATCATCCCCCAAGACCGCCTCTGAAAATATTTTTCAAAAAACCTTAGCATATTACCCATAGAGAGCAAAGTAACAAACTCGTTAAAAGCGGACCTGGACGACGTTATAGATAAGTTCGTTAAACCGAAAGTTCCCAGGGCCCGATTCTAAATTTTGTTGTTGATTATGATTATAATGTTCCTCGCGTTCGTTTTCGGCTCTATCATTTTAGCTGGACATTTTGAGGGGGGCAATTTAGTTTTCGAACGAGGGTCCAGAAGGGCTAGTACGCCTCTGACGCCTCTTTGTGGTGTTATTCGTTTATTCCTTCGTTAATTTTGTCCATTTGTTCGTTTGTTCCTTTATTTGTTTATTTTTTGTTCGTTGTGCACTAATTCACTGTATTGATCATTTCGTTGTCAATGCTTGCTTGCTCTGCCGCAGGAGACCCTGCTGGTGATCCAGGTGCACGGGCGCCCTGTTGCCATCGTTGCTTGGTTCGTGCAGCGCAACAGCTTCAACCGCCCGATTATCTTCGTGCCTTCGGAGCTCGGCCCTGAGGACGTGAAGGTCATGGGGCGTTCTTAGAAGCAGCATCAAGTTTGTATCCATGAAAAAGAACGTCATGTTCTTCCTGAATGTATTGCTGTATGAATAAAAGGACACACATGGAATTCCGAAATCAATTCATTTATTCCCTGTCCTCCCATACTCTCTGGATTGATAGATTAGATTTAAACGGGGCGTCAGACTGCCATCGTAATTGGCGGTCAAACTAAATTATTATTAATATAATTTGTAATTAAGATAGAAGAATAACACGGTTTACTCATTATAGAATGTATAAAACATAACATTCATTGTTGAAAGTGGATGTCTTAAAACGAATTAATATTGGCTATCTGAAAAAGTGGCTGATAAGAGGCCTCATGTAAGTTAAAAACCATGTCTTCTTTTATCAAATCGTAAGATACACTCATAATCTTGCAAAAAAAAAAACAAATGTTTAAGACCAAAACTTCTCATTTTCAGGGCATATCGTAGAGAGCTAGACATGAGATATCTTCGGCGGCAACCTTCCAAATTCCTTCAGTTCAAAAGGACGTGTCCACAAAGAGATTATTTTTAGTATTTCACTGCTTAGAATTATTTCTGCGACTATCATAACAGTATTCCAAGCCTTTGTTCGGCATTGAAAACGGAGTAATTCTCCTTGGGAGCAGTCATAAGTTATCAAACATTGAGTAATTCTCCTAAAATGAAATATCATATTGTCCCTGCCTTTTTATTCATAACGGCCAGGGGCTCGGCACGGTTAGAATTAGCGTTTCCCATTCGGTCATCCATCCAGGGATCCTCGACCTCAAGTTGCATAACCTCCGCGACTTCATTGAGCATGGTTAACCAGTTCTGCTATCGACTCCATCTTCCAGCCGGCGCTCAGCTGACCAACAGAAACTGTTGAGGTTTTACTCACGCGGAGTAACTAAGCAAACACTAGCAAGACATTAGCTATGTTAAAATTCGGTTATTCGAAAGCACGTTAAAATTATCTTTATTTAATTATCGATGGCACACAAGAAAAAAGACACTAGTCAAAATACATAATTTTTCAGGAGACCCATTTGAAGACTTGTCATTCTTTTGAGAGTGATTTACATTGTCTGAAAGTTGATTATTTCTACTATCTGGAAATAATTAATATAATATAAGATTTCGGAATTCGTGGACAGTTTTACGTCAGGCTTATTCAACCTTTTGAGAATCAAACATTCTTCAACATATTGCACTTTTTGGGAAAATATTACTAACACTGTAAAATAATTTAGTATTCATACATTAGTAATTAAATGTATTAAGACGAAATATTACATATGTCTTAATAATACACTTGAATAATATTGCCACAGGTTGAAATAAGACGTTCCAATCATCACAGCTACCTGACCTCAAGTGAAATTGTGACGTTATTCAAGATAACAGCTAGTAGTGTTTCTTTCAATGACAAAACGACATTATCCCATCTCGCGGTCAATTTTATAGATAGAGTTACGACGTCTTGCTTGATAAAATGTGATGAGAGGAACGTTTTCAACTACTTAACGCAAAATTGCATTTTTTTACTCGTATGACTTTTCTTGTGTGCCATCGATATGTGTTTGTGCCACTCTACCATGCACGGGCGGAATATATTACGAGCAACTAGCTATTATTTCTACCTTATGCAATTTTGGACAATTTGGAGAGTTGAACGAAAATTAGACTTGCATTGTTCATTTAAGAGTCCTTTATTCTATATTTTAAAAACAATTAGAATAGTTTTTGAGAAAATGTTTTTTTTAATTTGCATAAACTTCAAGCAGGAATTACTTGAAAAATACTTCTTTATTTTAAAAAATTATGTATCATCTTTCTTAAGCTCTGAGTTTGTAGAACATATTTTATTTAACACAGATCTCTGTCTCTCGATTGTAGTACTATTGCACTGTTAAAAATGTGATCATCGAAAATACATATTTCTACGAAAATGGGACCAGCACCCATTGCAGTCCGCTGATACATGCGAGGAGAAAATTTAAAGAAAAATTCGAAAATAAATTTCAATATTTTATGTACAAGAAACTCGTATTTTCAAATCATTGTAGAGGACCTTACTCAGAATTTAAAAAAAATCAAGGTTTCTTTATTCAGAATTGAAACTCAAGGTTTTTCTATGAAGAACAGATTTTGTAAAGAGAAAAAAATATTTTTCCAACATTGTATTTGTTTGAAGATATCTGGTTTTCATTTTGTCAAAAAACACTTTGACATAATGAGACCAGAACATAAATAAGACAAGGAGCGTTCTTTTAAGAGTCTCTTAGGCTATTTGAGGACAAAGTTTAATCGAAGAAAATTGAAAAAAAAATTGTGAAAGTTTTGTAAATGTTGTGCGGGCTTCAATTAAAGTACCCCCATAATCAAAAAATCCAATTCAATCTCCCAGAACGTGGAGTTCTTTAAATCGATAAATATAATTTTTGGAGAAAATCATCCGAACAGTTGCGACCCTAACGTTGACCACACACGGACAAAAGTTTTGCCGTCTATCAATTTCTCGGTATCAAGGGCCCACAAAACATGGATTCTAATTACACAGGCCGTTAAAGTAATTTACTGTACATAGGAACAATTTTTATCCACTTTTTTGTTATTATTTTCCTTCGAAGTAGCTACGAGAAAGTAAGAGTAGATAATTTTACTTTCTCGTACATTTTTTACGTGTGATATATAATTGTAATCTTGTGGGAGAAACCGCGATTTTTCTCCTATTGCTCCTATTTCTCCTATAAATCTCCTATTGCTGGGTCCAGGATGCAAAAAGGGCGATAAATCATATTCCTACATACAGAAAATTCCTTCCATTAACGCGTTGGTAGTCAAAATACACGGTACGTGTTGCCTTGATACTGAAAGTAAAAAAAACGGCGAAACATCTGCCTGACTGTCTACCTGCCTATCTCTGCCAACGTAAGTACCTAAACCGTGAAGACATTTTCTCAAAACTAATTATGCTCGATTGATCTAAATGAACTCGATGCCTAGTCAGTTCGAAATGGATAGTTGATTTATTTTTGAGGATAATTATACATGAAGCCTCCTCAACAACACCAAACTACTTCGAAATGTTTCCAATTGATACATTAAGCTTAAAAAAATTGTGCAGAACTCATTTTCATCAAAATTCCTGATTTCCTCAAAATTGGTATAGTTCATTTTTTGACATTTTCCTTCAACTGAAACAATGAAGATAGAGATTATTATGTTCTCGTCATTACGGGATAATTCTGACTCGGGTAATTCCTGGTACCTTCTTATTTGCTTATTCTGCCTAGTTTTCCAATTAATATCTCATCTGGCAATAGCCCGAAGTATGAACCGAAGCTGCCTCGTCACGAAAAATTTATTTGTGGGTAAGATATACCGTTTATACACATATGAGATTAATTTAAAGTTAATTTTAAATAAGTAAGTAAATTTTGTTTTTCCTTACGTAGGATTGGAAATTCTCTTTACTATTAACCAATAATCAAAATGCTTATTTCAGGTTAACAACATTGTGATCTGTATTCTACTGTAATCATTCACATCACATATAAACATTCATTTTGATAAATACGATTCGAGAATGTTGTAATGAAACTCTCATATCATTCCTTTTCTAAATTCCTCCCCTTGCATGCATGGCCATTACCCTGATTTAATCTTAATTATTTCTTCGTCCTAGTGTGCAAATTATGCACGCATTCTAATTTCTAATTGATCACTCGGACTCTAGCACTTTATTTGTTTATTCTTTGGTTTTCAATTCGTAATAATATACCTAATTTACTTTCCCAATCACGGAAATTGCTCACGTGTCCTGCCACTGATTCATTTACCAATATATTCTCTAATTTCCTTTCTATTAATTGTGTCGCCATTCCCTTGTATTCTTATTAGTTACTATTCGATCCTTTGTTTCTCTTCTGTCCCCCGTTGTTGCTGTCGTCCTGTTTATATATTTATCCTCATTTATTGTTCCTATTCAGTTTCTCCACAGTTCTACGAGTTCCTGCACAACCTTGTGAATACTTATCGAAGTACGAAGAGAGTGTTTTGTAATCGCACGCTGGAAAACGGCGAATTTTTGACATATAAATGCTTCATGCTGGTCTCTGAGAAGGAAAAAGAGGACAAATCTTGTTCCTTTGTATAGTATTTTACTTCATCTAACACAGTGTGCAGTCAGAATACATGTTTTGTGAGGCCTTGTTACCGAGAAATGGATGGATGGAAAACATCTGTTAGTCCGCGTGTGGTCAATGCTAGCGACCATCTGCGGAACACCGTTCAAAGGTTCAGGTCAGGTTCAGGTTCAGGTTCAAAGGTCACAACTGTTCAGAAGATTTTTTCTATAATTGATATTTTTCAATCGATCTGAACGAATTCGAAGTCCTCTGAGTTTCAAACGGATATTTGGGTTTTTGCGGGAACATTATGCGAAGCATAAAACATTTTCTCAAAAAACAAAAGTTATTCAAAATGGTACCAACTTTATTATTAAACTTTGTCTTTGGATAGCGTAAAAGACGCTTAAGAAAATGATACGGGTCGCATTTTGTTGTAATCCCTGATTTTTCGAAGATCGTAGAAGTTCATTCTTCACGGCGTTTTCCTACAACACTATTGACGACATATTTATTATTTTGTAATTTTTTTAAAGATTATATATGATATATTTTTTCAAACCGCTGCTTTTGTTAGATATTCTTCTATTGTTGGATTAAGCTTTTGTAGAATTCAAGGTGCAATATTATAATATAATAAAACATATACCAATAACTGGGAGTATGTGATGTTTGAGCATTAGTACGAAACACCAATAAGAAATATCGTCAACCGAAATATCGCGAAACCGATCATAATAGTAAAAATTTATCCCAAACAACACTTCGTGTACGGAGAGTTGAATGAGCGATGAAGAAATGAACAAATATTCAAGGATTTTCGGTACCTAGTACAGATCGCAGCATTTATTGTGCAACCCACTAAGCCCAAAGACTCTAGATGTGGCTGAGAGCGTCGACGGTTGTCTCTAAGAGATGGTGCCTGATTATCTGCCTGCAGCGAGGTATGATCTCCTTGGCACATCGTCAAGTAACAATAACCTCTTTGTCACAAATAAATGGAAAGAAATTTTGTAGAGTTTGATGTAGTAAAAAAGAAGAATTACAAATCTTTAACCCCGGTGAATAAAGAGGTAAGTCTTGAATACTCAAATTTTACAGGAGAGCAAACGACAACTCTTTCAACTGAAGTATGTCAGGGATTAATGATATTCAAACGAAGGTGATATTCAAACTTGTCTATATGTGTGTAGGTTTTGTTTGAAACCATTAATCCCTGATTTACAGTATCAGCTAAAAATTGTTTTCTCGGGTCTCTTGTAAAATTTTGGTTTTCATGCAATGCATTCTTGTAATGCAAATGCATTCATGACTTGTCAGCTTTTCACTGGAGCCAAAGGAATATTATTTCAAAAGACAGCACAAGGGTTAAAGGTATTTGAACGAGTACCATTACCTTCTACTCTAGTCGACATGGATAGCCGAGATCGCTAATGCTACAGAGCCGTAGATATCCCGGCTTAAAGGGTCACGAGTTCGAATCGCTCGTCGGGCATGGGTGATTGTATGTACTCGTGTTGCCCTTACGTATTCTTCGTACAGTTCCCTCTCCAGTTAGAACAATCGCAGTCGTCACAAAATGGCAACGATTGTTAAAAGGCTACATTACAGAGAAAAAACTTTAAACTATAAGTTCATGTGTAGCTCTTATTGCGAAAAACATAAAAATTCAAAGAGTTTTCGCCAATAACGAAAAAATTAGCACTTTGTGCATGAAATGCTGCTTTATTTTTCACAGAAAACAACAACAACTCTGTTCAAAGAAATTTAATAAACAAACCACTAATTGAAACTTAAATAATCGTCCCTGGCAAAGGCATGGCAAATAGTTTGCTCTGCTTTGTTATATAAACGTAACGCCGCACCTCTTGTTCATAGGATAGGATGACTAATATCGATTCGAGGCCGGGGGCAAGGTGTGCCGAATGAATAAAAGAATATCGGAAGCTTCGAGGGTGGGGCCGAGGTGTGTTATACGTTGTAATATTAACGCCTTTTGCACAATTTATTTCTATGGTAATTTCGTATGTAAAGCGCACATTTCATATTGCTTGGCGATCCCAACCGTCGAACACACGGACGCTGAGAGCAAAAAGGGTAAGATAAGGAGGAAAGCAATAGCACATATAGGGCCGGCCGTCAGCAGTACTCTGACATGGGAGATGGCTGACATACTCGGAAATGGAGATGGTGAATTCCCAAACATTGTTTTAGATTTAGATTTAGATGTAGATCTATACAGTCAAAAAAACACAGAAAAAAACAGTAAAATCTGTATGTGGCGTAGGGGGGAAAATATTATCTGCGCACGTTGTCACCTGACGGAGCCAGTCAAGTATTTATAGAAGCGTTGTCAAGAAGGAACCGAGGCCAAATAAGTCTGTGCAGCAGGGGCACCTGCAGAAAAGCATCATTGCAATACGGAAACTGCCAGTAAAGGTGTAAAATAAATTTGGAATACCAAGCAAAAAGAGGAGAGAAAAGGACGCGCACAGAAGTGTGAGAAACCATGTACAGGTACACTAGGATGCCTTAGTTTTTGCGCAATACCCACAAAAATTACCAAAAGCTGAGAAGGGAAAAGAATAAAGACTACTGGCGCTGACCTTGGAGGGCCTACTCAATTACGTAATACACTGAGCATCAGTACATGTTCTATTATTAAATCTAAATTTAAAATTTTCGAAAATTTAGAAGGTTCAACGGAGAGAACCACCATTTGTTTAAGCGTCTCTTGTTGTATTTGCGAACACATTTTAAAAAAAAAAATCGAAGCACTTTTTGAGAAAATGTGTTTTTTACAAATTGCATTAATTTCAAGCACAAATTCCGCAAATTAGTTCTTAATTAGAACAAAATCCTGGGATACTGTTTTTTTCATTTTGTGATAAGTGGGTAAGTTAACTTTACGGACATTAAATTTTGGCTTAGTTTTTTGCTCCTTTATCTTTTTGAGGGTGCTGATTACGAAACTGATATTAGTCTAAAAAATATTTTCGTTGGAATTTGAGCTCTTACAAAAAAACAATATTTTCGTCCGTTTTTTTGTCTACATCTAAAAAAATATTGAATTTAGAACGCTCATAAAGTAAGAAGAAAATTATTAGCAAGGCAGATACTTACACCCAACATAATCGCGAAGATTTCTGATTAGCCATACCAATAGGTAACCGAGCTAATCGTAGCTTGCGCCAAAATTGTCAAAATTCAATTATCAATTACGCCTAAAAGGAGCGTAAATTGAAACTAAATTGTAGGACAATTGATGCAAAATATTTTGGTAAAGAGAGCTTTTTGTCTAAATTCGATAGTTTTACTTTCCCGTATACATACGTATATATGGAGTAATGTACGTAGTATAGGGAAAGTTATGTCATGCAGCGGTCCCCTGATACCGAACAAGTGTTTTTTAAACGTCATCCCGTCTGTCTGTGAACACCACTAGCGCCTAAACCATAAATATAATTTTTTCCAAAATGGATATTTCCACGTCGCTTTGGCTCGACTTGAGGCTCTGCGAATTCTCATGAAGGTCATGTACATTTTTTGAAAATGTTAGTAGTTTTCGCACGGATAGGACTAATTGTGGAGGCTCCAATCAAATCCTCACATGTCCATTTTTAAAACAAAATGAGTTAGTGACTGCTTCATAATATAGTGGATGGTTCTAACAGAATTGTTAGGTCCAAATATAGCAAATAAAATGTCACAAGAAAATTCATTGCTGATATACAGACTTTCAAAGCAAGCAAGAACGTGTCCACGGGCCAATGTCAATCAGACATGTGGGTGATCTGGGCTGTCCGGATGACGCCGCGTCGAAGGCTGTGTTTCCGACGTTTCGACCATCCTGTCGTGGTCTTCCTCAGGGCTGGTATGATTGGTATGCTTGATTTCTCTATTAAACTCTGATAAGTTTGTTATATTATTCACATAAATTGGGGGTATGTTGACTTTTTTTATCTGGGATTGGGGTGATGTTTATATAATTAAACCTGGAATCATGGTTTATTAGATTTTTGTACTGGCGCCTACCTATTACCCACTGTTACTGAATATACAATTTTTGCACTGTTGGTTGTTGTTTTTTTTTAGGGGGTGTTTCATTTTCATCTGAGTCATTAAATGTTCACTTTCCGCTATAAGTTGAAATCCGCTATATGTTGAAATGTCCGTGGTATCTTGGTTTTCACTTCCTGTTTTTGTTACTCATTGGGCTGCATCGCTGGCAGTTTGCTGAGCACTGACCTTATAAGCGTCTCTTGTCGTTAGTTCCTGAATTTCCGGAATTGGAATTTCCTGGACTCCCGCGTGCGGCGGGTGTTGATTGAGGATAGAACTTTGAAGCCCAATGTTGCCTTGCTGTGCAGCACCGCTTTGATGTTCACCATGGGATGGCGGCGTCGTGATGAATGAGGCGTCCATGGCGTAGTCTGGATTATACAGAGCGGCCATGGCCCCGGCTATGCTTTGCCCTAGGCCAGGGTTGCTGGGTACTAAATCACTTTCAATGGTTTATGAATTTAGTACTGTAAATGGTAGCATTGATAATTGACAGTTCAATTGATGAAAGTACGTTACACACTTGGAATAACTTAAACAAGCCTTAACGGCAGACACTTCACTGTTCGGAACAGAGCTGAGCGCGATGTGGACTCCGCGACGGCTCGAAGCGAACTGAGATATCCCTAACGGTTCAGAAATCATTTTTACTGTCTCGCCTGACGAATTTTTCTCAATAATTGGTTGGTATGTAATCGTGCGGCGGAAAACGACTATTTTACGCCAGAAAAAGTCTTATACTCCGGCTAACGAAATAGTGAATAAATCTTGTTGCTGAATTTAGGGTAACATCCTCTAAGACGTGGTGTAGCCAGAATGTTTTGTTGGTTCTTGATAACGAAAATTCGATTGACAGCTATTCCCATTTTCGGGTATTGCTCAGTTTTTTCGAAAAATAATTTCAAAACAAAAAAATTGAAAATATTTTTACCTCAGAAAAAAATTGTTGTAGTAAATAAGCAATGTAAATAAATAAATAATAAATGAATAAACTAGTGGTGCTATAGAATGGCAAATAATTGCCCCCTTCTAGTTAGTTTTCTAGTCTCTCTACTCTTGACTAACTTTTGTGACAAGCCTCATTCTTTTCACGTCTGGTTTCATTTTGTCGTCCGAAAAACGATGTTTTTTACATTTTCTCAATTACTCGGCTCCGTAATGCTACAACAGGTTCCACCATACTCTTATTACTATTATAAAAGTACCAGTTTCGTGATCTCAAAGGATGTCCGATGTGGCTATGTTGGTTGGTACGGGTGCAGCTCTAGACAAAGAAGGTTGAATGGTAAGAGTGCTGTCAGGAAATTATTATCTTTATTGTTAATTATTATTAACTTTATTGAAAACCATTTGATGCAATTCTAATCGCAAATAGTAATAATCAGGGTAAATAAACTGGAAGACTCCGTATGTATTTTCGAATTTTTTCACTTTTAAGCAATTTTTTACATCCTTCATTGGGTTTGTAAAACGTATGAACCATCAAATCAGTCGGTAGGCGCTTATGACTTTTATAGAAGTGGCCATTCTTTGTTTAACCCGGGTGGCCGAAATGGTTAAATGTCGAGGAGATGGGCCCCTGTTTCGAGGCTGGCTCGGGGACAATTATTTGTCACAATTCTTCGTTGCTTTTAAACCAGCAAAAAGTATTTACCGCGGCGAGTTTTGCCTGTCGAGCTACAATCTTTTTTCTGCCCAAGGGTCATTTATTGTACATTTTGTAATTTTTCCGCTTCCTAATACTGCAACTGAAACACTAAATGAGGCAAGGTCGGCTTGTTCGAACCTCGGTGAACGATAGTTATTTGTCACAATTCTGTGGAGCTGAACGAAAGCTTAAAAATATTGGAAACTTTATTGCAAATTATTTAAAGCATTTCTAGTAACGAATACAATCAATTAAGATAAATACATTTTAAGTTTGTATGCGATTTTTGAATTTGCAACTTTTAACACTCTTGTCTTTTCATATTTTCTCAGCTCCGTAATTCTATAACTGAAATAGTTGTGTCTTGGGTAATATGGAATGGGTCTGTACACTCCTACAGGATGGCCGCGGTTGATAAGTAGCGTGTTCGAGTGCATCACTTGAAACCATGAAATCTCCTGTTTGAGTCCCGAAGAGGGGGAGACTTTAATTTGATGAAAGTGTTGTAGAAAACTATTAGCAATTCGAGAAACTTTATTGAAAATCATTTGAAGCATTTCTACCCACAAATACAATCATTACATACACAAATATATCAGACATTTCAATTCGCGCTTTTGCAATTTGTAACTATCAACTTTCTTTTCGGTTTGTATGTTCTTCTTCGGTCCTATCTTCCATATACGGAAGTTAGGTGACCCATAACGGGTTTTCTTGGGATAAATTATTCAGGGTGGTTTCCCGTTGCCTTCCCTGATACAATGATGATGATGATAGGGGGTGAAAGGACGAACACAATACAACCCTGCCCGAGACGGGACTCGAACCCGCGATCTTTCGGTACGAGATCACTACGGCACCACTGCCTTAGCGATTTCGGCCACCGGATCGGCGATTTGTATGTTACGACAAATCAATTGTTATGTTTCTGTATGAACCGATTTAAATAAACGAACAAAACTATCGAAATGAAATTTAACCTAACGGTACAGAAATTAATTTTACTTTTCAAACGATTCGTTAAAAGTAAATGCTATGAAATGGAAAGAAACGCCGAAATTTCGCCGAAATAAAATTCATTGCCGAGTTCCTGTAATGGAGAAGGGATAAATTCTGTTGCTAAATTCAGAAAAAAATCTTTAACTCATGGTGTAGGCAGACTCCATGTTTTGTTGGTTCGTCATATCGAAATATCGATTGACGGAAAAATGTTCGTCTGTGCGTCCGTAGTTAATGCTAGCGCCTAAAAAGTTCAGCGGATTTTCTTCAAAACTGATATACCCTGATTGATCTTAACGGACTGGAAGCTTTGAGAGTTTCTAATGGATATTTGGATGGTTGAAATATATTTTTACATACACCGGGCATTTACGATTTTATAACTTTCTCAGAGTCCGAGCAACGCGGCTCTTCTGTGACGTAGTGGTATGAATGACGGCACGTTAACTCCGAGGATATGAGTTCTAGTCTCGGAGAGAATTAACATTTACATGCTGCACAACACTTTTGATGTTTATGTAGTAGTGTAATGTTGCGGAGCTTTTAGAAAAAGTGCGCGAAACTACGTGCTTTGGCAACACCACTAGTTTCTTTGTTTCTTGTAAGAATAGCGTAAAATACAAATTTATTATACAAGTGGCATATGTCCGATTTTCACAGTTAACTCTGAATCTTCGAAAATTGCAAATTTTTCGGCTTCTTCCTACAACTACAAATTTTAAAATAAAGATTTTCATTCAAATGAAATTTGTTCTCTATAATTAGTTTTTTCATTATGGCTAGGTACATTTTTTTGTGAAAACTTCGGTAGTTTTGATTGCATTATGTGCAATTTGAAAATAACAAAAACAAGATTTTCTCAAAACGGCTCCAAGTTTTTTCTTCAGACTTTTGGTAGGGAGAGTAGTAAATGCACTTTAATAATAGATGTGAGGCGTAGTTTTATCGTGTGTTTTTATTTTCGCAGAAAACCTTTTCGGCCTTTTTTAGGGCTACAAAAAATAATTTTCAAATTATAAGTAAAATATAATTTATTACAGAATATTAATATGAATAAAATTAGAATTTAAGCAAAATAGAAAAATTGCAATATATAATGAGAAAATAGCGACATAATTTTAAATGAAGATTACATGACTGTACTTTTCTCAAGTGAAGTAAAATAAAAATAGTCTATACAAATAAGTAAGTAAACAAATGAAATTAAGATGAACTGTGGCATAGGTATTCCGAGGCAGCAGGGGACCTTCGATCAAGCAAGACAGCGACGGTCAAGGGCATTGTCCACTATTTAAAAGAAGGCTCTCAATGGAGAGAGGCAGAGGGCGATGTTTTTCTAAGAAATGTCCCTAGGGCCCTTTCTCAGAACGCCATCGCTACGCGCTTCCGAACACCGCGACTCGTAGCTGAGCGTTGGTTTGAATGGAGACCTTCCCACGTGCGGCGGGATTGCGCCGCTGCGGCGTTCGGTGGCGGACTCTCGCTACGAGAAGCGGACGAGGGCATACAAGCCACCGCTAGAAGAACACTGCTTTAAATTATGGTGTTCCCACTGCGCCGCCGGTCGCGGCGTTTTACCCGCTGCGGTCACTTTGTTCGTCGTCGGCGGAGGGTCCGCGAACCCCCCTCCCCCAGACCCCAAAGTTTGCTTATATTATTTCCACATAAATTTGGTGGTTTTTATGCTTGACTTTTTTATCTGGATTGGCGTGATGTTATATAATTAAAAACCTGGAATCATGGTTATTAGATTTTTGTACTGGCGCTTACCTAATTACCCCACTGTACACTGAATATATTACAATTTTTTGCACTGTATGGTTGTTGTTTTTTTAGGGGCGTAGTTTCATTTTCATCTGAGTCATTAAATATTCACTTTCCGCTATATAAGTTGAAAAATCCGCTATATGTTTGAAATGTCCGTGGTATCTTGGTTCCACTTCCTGTTTTATGTACTCATTGGGCTGCAAATCGCTGGCCAGTTTGTTGAGCCACTGACCTTATAAGCGTCACTTGTCGTAGTTTTCCTGAATTTCCGGAATTGGAATTTCCTGGACTCCCGCGTGCGGCGGGTGTTGATTGAGGATAGCACATTGGAAGACCAATGTTGCCTTGTTGGGTAGCACCGCCTTCGATGTTCAATCATGGATGGGCGTCGCTGATGAATGGGGTGTCCATGGCGTAGTCAGGGCATTATTTTACAAGAGCGTCCATTGGCCCCGGCTATGCTCCTATTCAGGGTTGCTGCGGTTTACTAAATGTCACTTTTCAATGGCTTATGAATTAGTACTGTAAAATGGCGTAGCCTATTATATAATTGACAAGTCAATTGATGAAAAGGTACGCTTACCACACTTAGCGAATAACTTAAACAAGCCTTAACGGCAGGACACCTTCACTTTCGGAAACAGAGCTGGAGCGCGATGTGGGACTCCGCGACGGCTCGAAGGCCGAACTGAGATATCCCTAACGGTTCAGAAATTAATTAATTACTGTCTCGCCTGACGAATTTTTTCTCAATAATTGGTTGCGTATGTAATCGGCGGACGGAAAAACGACCTATTTTACGCGCCAGAAAAAGTCTTATACTTTCGGCTAACGAAATAAGTGAATTAAAATTACTTCTTTGTTGCTTTAATTTAGGTAACATTCCTTCTAAGACGTGGTGTAGCCAGAATGTTCTTGTTGGTTCTTGATAACGAAAATTCATTGACAGCTATTCCATTTTCGGGTATTCGCTCAGTTTTTTCAAAAATAATTTCAAAACAAAAAAATAGAAAATATTTTTACCTCAGAAAAAAATTTGTTGTCAGTAAATAAGCAATGTAAAAAATAAATAATAAAATGAATAAACTAGTGGTGCTATAGAATGGCAAATAATGCCCCCTTCTAGTTAGTTTCTGAGTCTCTCTACTCTGACTAACTTTGTGACCAAGCCTCATTCTTTTTCACGTCTGGTCAATTTTGGTTTCGTCCGCAAAAACGAGTTTTTTACATTTTCTCAATTACTCGGCCTCCGTAATGCCTACAACAGCGTTCCACCATACTCTTATTACTATTATAAAAGTACCCAGTTCGTGATTCTCAAAGGATGGTTCCGATGTGGCTATGTTGGTTGCGTACGGGTGCAGCTCTGGACAAAGAAGGTTGAATGGCTGTAGAGTGCTGTCAGGAAACTATTATCATTTATTGTTAATTATTATTAAATCTTTATTGAAAACCATTTGCATGCAATTCTAATCGCAAATAGTAATAATCAGGCGGTAAATAAACTGGAAGACTCCGTATGTTATTTCGAATTTTTTCACTTTAAGCAATTTTTTTACCATCCTTCATTGGGTGTTGTAAAACGTATGAACCATCAAGATCAGTCGGTAGGCGCTTATGACTTTTAATAGATGGCCATTCTTTGTTTAAACCCGGGATGCCGAAATGGTTAAATGTTCGAGGAGATGGCGCCCCTGCTTTCGAGGCTGGCTCGGGCGACAATATTGTCACAATTCTTCGTTGCTTTTAAACCCAGCAAAAAGTATTTACCGCGCGCGAGTTTGCCTGTCAGCTACAATCTTTTTTCTGCCCAAGGGTCATTTATTGCTTTACATTTTGTAATTTTTTCCGCTTCCTCAATACTGCCAAACTGAAACACTTAAATGAGGCACAAAGGTCTGGCTTGTTCGAACCTCGGCTGAACGCATTAGCTTATTTGTCACAATTCATGCTGGAGCTGAACGAAAGCTTAAAAATATTGCGAAACTGTTATTGGCAAATTATTTAAGCATTTCTAGTAACGCAATACAATCAATTAAGATAAATACATTTAAGTTTGCTATGCGATTTTTTTGAATTTGCAAACTTTTTACACTCTTGTTCTTTTTCATTATTTCTCAGCTCCGTAATTCTATAACTGAAATAGTTTGTGTCTTGGTAATATGGAATGGGTCTGTACACTTCCCTACCAGGAATGGCCGCGGTTGATAAGTAGCGTGTTCGAGTGCATCACTTGAAAACCATGAAATCTCCTGTTTGCAGTCCCGAAGAGGGGGAGACTTTAATATTGATGAAAAGTGTTGCTATGAAAAACTATTAGCCCAATTCGAGAAACTTTATTGAAAATCAATTTGAAAGCATGTTTCTACCCACCAAATTACAATCATTACATACACAAATAATATCAGACATTTCAATTTCGCGCTTTTGCAATTTTGAACTATCAACTTTCTTTTCTTCGGTTTGTATGTTCTTTCTTCGGTCCTATCTCCATATACGGAAGTTAGGTTGACCCATAACGGGTATTTCTTGCGGATAAATTATTCAGGGTGGTTTCCCGTAGCTTCCCTGATACAATGATGATGATGATAGGGATGAAAGACGAACACCAATACTACCCTGCCCGAGACGGGACTCGAAAAACCCGCGATCTTCCGGCTAGCGCGATTCACTACGGCCAGTACTGCCTAGCGATTCGCAGCCACCGGAATCCGGCCGATTTTGTAATGTTTACGGACAAATCAATTTGTATGTCTTACTGTATGAACCGATATTAAATAAACTAACAAAACTATCGAAAATGGAAATTTAAAACCTAACGGCCTACAGAAATTAATTTTACTTTTAAACGGTTCGTTTAAAAGCTAAATGCTGATGAAATGGAAAGAAACGCCAAATTTTCGCCGAAATAAAATTCATTGCCGAGTCCTGTAATGCGAGAAGGGATAAATTTCTGTTTGCTTAAATTCAGAAAAAATCTTTAACTCATGGGTGTTAGGCAGACTCCATTTGTTTTGTTGGTTCGTCATATCAAATTATCGATTGACGGGAAAAATGTTCGTCTGTGCGTCCGTAGTTTAATGCCTAGCGCCTAAAAAGTTCAGCGGATTTTCTTCAAAACTTTATATACCCTGCATTGATCTTAACGACTGGAAGCTTTTGTAGAAGTTTCTAATGGATATTTTGGATGGTTTTGAAATATATTTTACATTACACCGTGGCATTTACGCATTTTATTAACTTTCTCAGAGTCCGAGCAACGCGGCTTCTCTGTGGACGTAGTTGGTATGAATGACGGCACGCTTTAACTCCGCAGGATATGAGTTCGTAGTCTCGGAGAGAAATACATTTACATGCTTGCACAAACACTTTTGCATGCTTTATGTAGTAGTGTAAATGTTTGCCGGAAGCTTTTAGAAAAAGTGCGCGAAACTACGTGCTTTGGCAAATACCACTAGTTTCTTTGCTTTTCTTATAAAGGAATAGCGTAAAAAATACAAATTTATATTACAAATGGCCATATGTCCGATTTTCACAGCAACTCTGAATCTTCGAACAATTCCAAATTTTCGGCTCGTCCTAAACAACTACAATTTTAAAATAAAGCATTTTTTCATTCAAATGAAATTGTTTCTCTATAATTAGTTTTTTACATTAGCGCTAGGGCTACATTTTTTTGTGAAAAGTTGCGGTATTTTTGATTTGCATTATGTGCCAATTTGAAAATAACAAAAACAAGATTTCTCCAAAAACGGCTCCAAGTTTTTTCTTCAGACTTTTGGTAGAAGAAGTAAAGTAAATGCACTTTAATTAATAGGATGTGAGGCGTAGTTTTATTCGTGTTTTTTATTTTCGCAGCAAAAACCTTTTCGCCTTTTAGGGCTACAAAAAAATAATTTTCAAAATTTACAAGCTTAAAATATAACATTATTACAGAAATATTAATATGAATAAATTAGAATTTAAGCAAAATAGAAAAAATTGCAATATATAATGAGAAAAATAGCGAACATAATTTTGAATGGAAGATTACGTGACTGTACTTTCTCAAGTGATAGCTAAAATAAAAATAGTCTATACAAATAAAGTTAAGTAAACAAATGAAATTAAGGATTGAACTGTGGCATAGCGTATTCCGAGGCAGCAGGGGGACCTTCGATCAAGCAAGACAGCGATGCGTCTAAGGGCATTGTCCACTCATTTTTAAAAGCAAGGCTCTCCAATGGGAGAGAGGCAGAGCGGCGATGTTTTTCTAAGAAATTGTCCCTAGCGGCCCTTTCTCAGAACGCCATTCGCTACGCGCTTCCGAACACCGCGACTCGTAGACGGCGTAGGAATATTGGCCAAGCAGGGTATCTGAGCGTTGCCGTTTGAAATGGAGACCTTCCCACTGTGCGGCTGTTGCGGGATTGCGCCGCTGCGGCGTTCGGTGGCGGACTCTTCGGCCTACGAGAAGCGGACGAGGGGCCATACGAAGCCACCGCTAGAAGAACCACTGCTTTAAAATTATGGTGTTCCCACTGCGCCGCCGATCGTGCGTCGCGGCGCTTTACCTTTTGCTTGCGCGTCCACTTTGTTTCGTTCGTCGCCCGGAGGGTCCGCGAACCCCCCCCCCCCCAGACCCCACCCCCCTTCCACGCGGGCGGCGGTGCGGCAGAGGCTGCGCTCGGTGGCGGTCGCTCGGACTATGTACGAGCCGGATCCCACGGCCAACCATACAAGCGCCCGAGAGATATGCTACAATAGGCGAGACGCCAATACTTGCAGAAAACGTGCGGTAAAACCACCGCCAAAAGCGCGCCGAACGGCTAATTGTCCTTTTTCTTGCGCCATGTTCTTTTCTCTATTTTCAGATCAGCCATAGATGTCCGAAAGGATAGGGATGCGCTCACAGCAGGCAGGTGGCATGCATTGCACTACCTCGGTCACACGGAACTGCCGCTGCCCAAAAGCACTGCTCCGACGGGTCGGAAGGCTCTGCTGGCTTGACGGAAGCGCGCCGCCATCGCCACGTGGGAAATGGCGCCCTT
>BOPP01000253.1:1038320-1057517 GCA_017312745.1 Gryllus bimaculatus
TAGAGTTTGAAAAGACCGTTTCGAGAACGATCAGCACCGATCTCTCTCAACCGCATTTCCCATTTTGCTGGGTGATGGTGAAAATGGCTTAGAGCGTCTTCCCACGTCGCAATGGCAGCGCGCTTCCGTCAAGACTCTCGCTACGCGAAGCGAAGGAGGGCGTGCTCGCCACCGCCAGCAGAGCACAGCTTTAAATGGGAGCCTTCCCACTGCGCCGTCGGTCGCGGTGTTTTACCTGCTGCGGTCCTTTTGTTCGTCGTAGCCGGAGAGTCGGCGAAACCTACCCCCTTCCACGGCGGGCGGCGGTGCGGCCGTGGCGAGCAGCGGTGGAGTCGGACGAGCCCTGCCGCTTGACGGAAGCGCGCCGCCGTCGCGACGTGTGAAGGCGCTCTTAGGGGGGAAGGCCCAGCCGGGTTGACAAAAAAGAGAGGCGGGTGGAGGGGTTCATGTGCGTGTGAAGCGGCCAACTTCAGGACTGGTGAGAGGGAAGGAATCTGTTCATTCAAAATAGTGTGTTGGGGAATGTGGAATAAATGATTGCGTGGTAGCTTCTAACTGAAGTCTGCGAATGTATCTGTTTTCAAATTACAAAATTTTGACGTCGCTGTTTGCATTAAATAAGTGTTCTTCTCTAAGAGGTGGTTGGCAAAGTGTGATTGTGTTTTTTTGTATGTATGAGCTTGTGCTTGTTCTTTGATTATTTGTTCTTCTTCTTTATCTTCCGGTCTGGTCAATAGGTTGCGCATTTAAATTGCCACGGGAAACGGGTAGACCCCACATGATAAAGGCTTGGGGATAGGATCTTTGTTGTGGCGAAGTGTGTTATGAAGATTGTTACGTGTGCTGAATATGACGTGGACGTCAAATTACCTGAGATGTTTGGCACTTAGAGTCATTTTCTTAAAAATGGCACTAAATTTTTCACTGAAAATTGCTAGTTATGAAGAAGTTATAGTTTCTTCTTTAATATTCTTAAAAATTATTTCGGTTCCACTATTAGTAAACAAAAAAATTGAGAAAATTTAAAAAAAATACTTAGGCGATAGATGGCAACTGGCGAACGTATGTGACAACACAGAAAAGCTAGGCCAGACCAAAGGAGACCAAAAAACTAACTAGTACGACAAAGTCTGTGCCCTTCTGTAGCACCCTTTGTTCTTTTTCTTCTTCCTCTTCTCGTTTTCTTCTTTTCATTCTTCAAAATCTCCCCTAAAACCGTCCTTCTCATTTTTGTTGCGTACCACATTTAAAAAGGAGCGCCGTTATCAAAGAGAAAGCAATTTTGCTGTAGGATCCGTGGGTAGGGTTCTGCTGTAGGTTCGTGGAGGAAGCGTCGAACGTGTCAATTATTCAATTTGGAATCCAATTTGGCATGTGGAATAAGTTATTTTTCTGTTTGTCATTCTTTTAATATACAACAAAAATTATTACAGCAGTTTTATTGAGAAATTGGTTTAAACTATCTGACAATGATTATGTAAGTCATTACCTATGTATTTTATTTGCCATTAAAGGGTATTCCAATAACGTTATTCCCACCCAATGAACAGGGAAATTACTAAAAATATGGCATATATTTTACGTAATTGATTCCAATTGCCGATATATTGGAGCCAACATATATCTTTATTGCTGCAGGTAGAATTTTACCTGGAGTGCTCTTACTTACTCCAAGTAGAGGTGTCACGATACTGCATCGCGAAAGTATCAGGTTGTCAAAACGGATTAAGTTTTCATTTAAAGCAACATTCTTCATACGACGTTAGCTACAAGAGGAATATAAGAAAACGCATTGACGCAGTCTTCGGGTCTGATGGCAGCGCTAACGGCAATTCGATGAACTGAAGATCATGATGCGAGCTGTGATTTTACTAGTAATGTTCGGCTCTTTTCCGTCATTGTGCTTAATATGCTTCACTTGCTACCAACACAACATGGGAAGCAATGCAAACGAAATGTCTTATAACCAAATAACATATTAACCCTATACCATTTTAGAAATCAGCTGTGCTACGCGTTTTCAAAATGGCGATCGGTCTCTTTGGCCTCCGCAATAAACATAAAATATTCTTGTGTCTGCGCAGCAAATGTTTTCCAACCCAAAATATGCCCGCTTTGCCGATTACCAGATTATTTAGAAGGATTCCAGGCCGAAGCGAATATAATCAGTGTTTCGTGAATACGAACGAGCGTGATGCAAACTTATTTCCAAAATCGCTTCTAGAACAGTCACGTGGTCTCAGAGTGCCTCTCGCTCTCTGCCTCGCCCGTCCGTCAGTTCCACAAAGCGCTGCGATGTGAGTGGATGGGTCTATCGCTTAGCCGCATTTATTTTTTAAGACCTGTCTACTTTCATTCAGAATTTGGCAGCTCTCGTGCTAGTTACTTAAGAATGATGGTTATAAAAGCGAGTAATGCTTAAATGCTTTGTTTCAGTGACCTCAAAATAACTGGGTAAACCACTGTGTTCCGAGTATCACAGCATTTGTGAGAAAGTTACATAGAGGAATCGCGAAGACTATTCACTGCAGCTTACGATATGTAAGTAATATATGCGCCTACAAAAACTCTGTGATATATGTCGGAACGGCTTTAGACCAAAAATTATAAAATATTCAGGAAAACACGTAGCATGCTTTTCACAGCTGCGCAGCTGCACAGCTGCGTGGCTGACATTTGAGTTGAATGCGAATACTGGGAAAACCAATACGATGACCAATTGCGCGGAATAGAACAGGGAAATAATAATTTCTCTGTTTTGTATTAAGAGATGTTAATGATTATTAGCATCTTATTAGCTTATTATTTAATTCAATGCTGAGAAGAAAGAGCCATTTCATGTTACTTTTCAGGAAGAAGGAAACATTAAATAATACTCACACATTATATATTACCCTGAACAATTTTTCTGTGTGAATTCATTGTGATAGCACTAAGTTCTTTTTTACTTTTTTATAAATAAGCTTTTTGTGGTCAGAATTTCGTTTAATGGTTCTTGACATGTTTCTTTTTACCTCACTGTCAGAATCGAGTTTAAAGAAAACAGGGTATCGCAATCATAAAAGCAATGCATTCTACATAATACTATTTAAGTATATTATTTTTGTTTAGAACAATCATTTATCGCACGAAATACATATTTCTGTAGAAACAATTGTCTAAATTTATTACAAATTACGTATTATAAAGAGTTAGGGAAAAGGGTAATCACATTGCTCAATTCTCTTTAGCGTCTGGTACTGATTTATAAAATTTATCCACTTTGTTTGGGGATATGATGTTCAGTCTCTGCTACATTATGCTGTCCCAAAAAATTGTACTTCTAAGTTTTGCTCCAAATTCTTAACACTTGGAGCAAACATTCACGTAATGTCTACCAAACCTAAGTTTAAAATTTTCTTTAAAAATGAAATTTAAAAAAAGTTGTGTTGCGTGCATGGCATCGCGGCATGCCAAGCATATAATTTGCGTCCCTGTCAGGATATTTTAAATTAGCATTGTTGTTTGTTTTTGACGGTATAGTCTAAACAGCGCCCCTGTTAGCGGTTCCCATGGTTCGTGCCGTGTCTGCCATACCGTATATATGCCACTGCATGCATGCATAACGCGATACGCATCGCAAACATTCAAAATCAAAATCATAGTACTGAGGTAAAACGGAACATGTTTTATAGCCTAAACACTGTTTTGATATGATTCCTTTCTTCATAGTGCAATTGGCCATGCCTTAAAGAAAAACTTTACAAAAAAAAAAAAAAAAAATTTTTTTTCTTGTTTCCTTTCTCCTCATTCTGATTAAGTTCTTAATTTTCTTAAATACTTATTATCTCTTATTAATATTTCTTAATTACATTTTGGATTTATATTGTAACAAAAAAGATTCAAGAATAATAAAATCATTAGAGAACGATATTATAATATTTTATTGATTATTTTACAGAACTTTCTGTATTTATTGTATGAAGTATTAATGTTGTAATAATGTATTTCTTCTTGTAGAAATTGAAAACGTGGTAAATAAGTGTATATTATGTCCAAGTTTATGTAGTTACATTATTTTTTAAGTCATTATTAAGTTTTCATATTTCTTTCTGTTGTTTCTATGAGTAAATACATGTTTTTGAAAGAGAAATACTACAAGCAAGTCATATTTTGTTTGTTTTAAATTATTTTTTCTACAAATGTGGTAAGTAAATATGTATCTGCAAAATATAATGTAATATCTATATTACAATTTGGAATATTTTAGAGAACGAATATATTTTTAGTATAAAAAGTATGGCTACACTAATGTTTTCACCATAAGTCATTGGAAATTATTATGAAAAGTATTTTGTATTTGTTTACTTTCTTAAGCAAATTAAAATACTTTTTATCAACTATATAATAGAAAATAAAATTCTTTATAAATATTTCTAGAGAATATTTTGTCCCCTTTCAGTTTGAAGATTTAAAAATGTATGCTTTTGGATATTTCTCATCTAAAAGAGGAAAACTATTTCAATTTTACCACCTTCTTAATTCTCTGAAGCATCTTTCAAATACCCAAAAAATTGGTTCATATCCTACAAAATTAAAAATTAAAAATTCATATAGTGATTTATATAGACACCAGATTTCAGTGTAAATATTCACAAAATAAATTTATTTTAATAAATTGAAAATAATTTTTCAGTATTTCAAGAATCATTATTAGCAAATGTTTTTCATACTACTGTTTGTAAATAAATATAGTTTTAATTTTTTTCGCAATTGGAATACTACTATTTTTATTAATTATGTGTGAAAATATTAGAAAATTGAGTGAAATTGAATTCTAATGATTTAAATATGATATTAAATATGATTTATATATGATAAAAAAGACATTATCCTACTAAACCTCCAACAAATGTCTATGTATTCAAGTTTAAATAATAAAAAGTAGTTGTAGATATTAAGTTCAGAAGCTAAAAAATGTTTTCCTTTTATTTTGTTGATAGTTGGAGAACTTAATTTTATATTCTATCATTACGCTCATACTTGATTATTAAATGTATATGGAATGGAATCTATAGGAATGGACTAATTGTTAGTGTTGAATGAACCTAGCTTCCCTTTCCATTCCACGGTTTTCTTCTGCTGTCCCTTTGAAACTGAGTTCCTGATCGCATTTAATGATTTTTTCTTAGAATGTATTATGAATTTTCGATCAATTAGTTTTTCTTGGACAACTGGGTGCTTGATTCCTTTCCAATATTTTATATTTTCAAAGAAATTTGCAATTGTTAGCAATGACGGAATATACTGCATTTCTTTTACTTTCAGAAGATATTTTTATATGTTCACTTATTCTGAACTTGTTTTATTCACATTCTTCTCGAAAATAATCCGTTTTGTAAAATGCAAACAAATGTTTTTGGGCCGACGTTTAGAACACGGTACAACGAAAGGAAGTCGTTGAAACCGGCACTTCGCGCCGATCAGGCGATGGGGAAATCCATGGTGGAGGGGCGAAAGAAAGGTATGTGTTCTTGAGGGGGATCTTTCGGTGAGGAGGTGTAGTAAGCACTAACTTAGTGCATACTTATAAAAAGTAAAGAGTGAGCGATATAAATATATTGTAAAAATTACACTACTGAAACGATTTTAATGGTTCGTAATCGGTCACGAACGTGACGTCTCAAGTTAGGGGAGGTAATTGCACTCTGTCATCTGGTCGGAGCTTCATTATCAAATAGTGCTACGATCTTGGTGGTAGGCCCCTGTGATTTCGCTACGTTGCATTCATACAGTTACGTTTCTTGCGCTGTTTTGGTTCTTCGTGTTGTGACATTTGAGTGTCAAGTGTTTGTGATACGATGGTGAGAATTACTGTATTTTTTAAGCGTTGCACAGAACGGGGTGTTAGGCTGCGATTGACTCGGCGCGGGAATGAGGTTGGATTGCTGCAGGATGTGTGTGAGATTGGCCGAGCGAAAGGCGTTGCGTGGTCGTTTCCTGTGGAAGTGCAGTAAGAAAGAGCCCACTCCTCATACGCATGTTCCGTGCGGAAGGAGCAAACAGAAGGTTTTGTCGTTCCTTCAGGGCGTCTCCAAACGACGACCCGTGAAAGTCGTCTTTCGATGAGTTTTATTTCTTTCTTTCAGAGCGCTTAGTGTTATTGGAGAGAGGGCATAAAGAGCAAACTCCCCTCCGACTTTCCCCTTTTCCTCCCCTACCCCACTCCGTCTCTCGGCATCTTTAAAAGACGTAACGCGTTCGCTACTTTAACCATATTGTGATATATTCCTGTTATTTAAAAACATTGATTCGGTTTTTAATGTTGATGGGAATCATAAAGTATATTATACACTCTTTAAAAAAAATATTACAATTAACTTCCTTTATAGCTGTTTAAATTATTTCAATAGGAGTGAATTTAGCCATTTTCCTAAAGTTTTGTATTGACTATGAAGAGACAATGCTTTAAGCCCTATTGTTTATGCATTGGGTACGTTGATTTAAATGTTTTTGCGTGTGACAAGCTCTCGCAACCACACTTATACACGCATTCACAAACATACGTACTTGTGAAATCTCTCTCTCTTTCTCTCTCTCTTTCTCCCTCTCTTTCTCTCTCTTTCTCTCTCTTCTCTCTCTTTCTCTCTCTCTATGCCACTCTCTCTCCCTGTCTCTCTCTTTGTGTGTCTCTGTCCCTCTTCGTAAGTGAGTGTCTCTCTGTGTCTCTACATTTCTATCTGTCTTTGTCTCCCTCTCTTTCTGGGTGCAGACACACACATAACCGTTGGTATTCATGCAGGAAGACACACACACGTTATCGACGCTATTCTTCCGTACACACACTAACAAATGCTCTCACACATACGCACGCGATCGCGGTCTCACACGCATACTAACATACACACTCACAGCGACTTCCAGCAACCTCCAGTGGACTTATTGTTATCTCATAAAGAATTTTTAATTAATACTAAATGTGAAATGCATATTTATTTGTTGAATTTTAATTAATATTTCGAATGTTTACAATTGATGTTAACGTTAGTTATATTGAATGACTTTCGTTAGTATAGAAACTTAGTAGAAGCTATGTCTTTGAATATATATCATTTACTTCTGAGGGGAGGGGTAAAGTCCCCTCCCCCTGCGAGCGACTCAGAATCGCACCAAAACTCGGGCACCAGTCGAAGACAGAAATCGCATACTCGTCCAATCAGCCGTACGCTAGCATTGTAGGGCGTTGCCGTAACTCTTGCCACTCCACAGTCGGTTACTGCAATGTAGGTTTTCTTCGTAAACTATTTCTTTTACAGTAACACATATTTTTCTTTTTATTTGTACGTTTTGCAATTTTCTCAAATCTAGACAGTTTACAAAGATGTAACACTAACAAAAATAAGTATTGCGATATTTTTTAAGCGTCCTTTACGATAAATGAGAGGAAAAATTGAAGAAACTATTGGTTCCGTACTGTCTCACTATATATGTAACTTTTACAATTTTCAAAAATTGAGAAAGTTCAAAGAAAGTGAAGCCTGTGACATTTTCTAGGCGTTCTTTGTTTCTTTGAGAGAAATATTTAAAGATCAATCTGAGGCATTTTGTGAGAATTAAAAACCGGATCTCTCCCAGGAACATCCTTTAAAAACATTTTGAGCACTTTTTGAGAAAATTTGAATATGTTTAGACTTTATATAAAATATCTCAAAAATCCAAATACTCATTTCAAATTTGTAAGTTCTCAAATTTCGCAACACTGATAGTAGAATATCAATTTTGAAGAATATTGACCGCTTTAAGCGCTAGTGTTTTCACCAACAAATGGACACGGTCCTGTTGGCGTAAACCAATTTTTAGCTGTCATGCAATCAGACAACGTAGGTACTGACTCACAACTTGTTAGAAGCAATAATTCACTACATGCGGGAACATATTTTGTCGATGTCAGGGAGCCAAAAAGTTCTCAGGAAGTTTTCAAACAAAAATTCGTCACGTTTTGCAGGATAATTACAATACTTTTTCCTTAGCTTCGTAAATGAATAATAGTAAACAAGAAACTATGAATTAACTATATTTCCAAGATCTAAGTAACTTGACTATGGGTATTAGTAAACGCTCTAAAATATCCGGAGCCAGATCTATCGTAATACGCGGTCCACCTAACAATTAGAGCACTAACTGAGCCATACTTTAACTCGTGCGCAAAACATCTCTTCGCATTACGCCCTGAGGAAGGTCGCAGAATGGCGATCGAAACGTCGGCACCTTCGCCATGGACGCGGCGTCACCCGGACAGCCTAGTAAATACCTAACACTTTCTTCTGCGGTCTTTAGGTCGAAATCCCTCGAGGATCCATGATGGAAAGAGATGAGTGGGTCTGGTGCACCGATTTCGGCTCGTTCTGCACAGCACCAGTACGCGACACGTACCTCATGCTCGCAACACGGGCACTTCCTTTCAAACTCCAGACTAAGCGCTCGCCGCCATGTTGCATGGAGAGCCAAGAGAGTTGAAAACATTTCAAACCGGCATACAAGGGACAATTTACAACGGTGAACAGCCAAAAATAACATCAAGTTGTCAGCGAAACAAAAGATGCATTTTTTTTTTCATTTCAATGAATAACAAGGAGGGGGTTTTGGTATCTTGTTGTATTTACGATTACCAATAATATTGCGTCGCAAAGTGATGCCTGAAGCTCATTGGCTGAAGCCGGATTCGATGCGCAATAAGCTCAGCCATTTCTTTTCACCACAAGAAGAACGTTTTTTCTAACTTTCATTTATTTAAGGTCGCTTTTCAAAAACTGGGTCATAAGCGTCCACGAGAATCAATTTATAATTTACACAAGAATACACATTTTTTACAGTTATGCCATTATACAATTACATAAAATTTCATACAAGCATCTAAATGGTCCAAATGTATTAAGATTTATTTATTATTAAGTTCGATTTGAGCTAATGCTCCCGGTGGCAAACATGATAACAATTAGAATAGAATTACAAAACATTTTCAACATTTACAATTAGGTTTACTATTAGAATTTAGGGGTCGATATCATAGTTCCAATTTATTCTAGCTAACTCTAAATTCACTTCTTAGTTTACATAAACACTTCAATACACTACACTTCACTTCACTGTATAAGGGACATGGCGATAATAATTATAATAATAACAATATAAGAAATAATAATAACTTAAAAATTTTCTCAAGCTAATGACAGTGTTAACAATGATGGTAAAATTTGCAGTAATAATATAATAATAAAAATAATAGTAACAAAATAACAACAAAAACAAAAATTAAAAACAATTAAACAATTAATAATAAAAATAAAAATAAAAAATAAAAAAATAAATAAATAGAAAATAATAAATAATAAATAATAAATAATAAATAATAAATAATAAATAAATAAATAATAAATAATAAATTAATTAATAATAATACAAAAAATAATAAATAATAAATAATAAATAATGAATAATAAATAATAAATACATAAATAATAAATAATAAA
The DNA here is from genome assembly GCA_017312745.1 of Gryllus bimaculatus. Lineage (NCBI taxonomy): Eukaryota > Metazoa > Arthropoda > Insecta > Orthoptera > Gryllidae > Gryllus > Gryllus bimaculatus. Next base: position 1,047,830 of record BOPP01000253.1, read on the forward strand.
TAAATAATAAAGAATAATAAATAATAAAATAATAAATAATAAATAATAAATAATAAAAATAATAAATAATAAATAATAAATAATAAATAATAAATAATAAATAATAAATAATAAATAATAAAATAATTAAATAAAAATAATTTTAAATAAAAATAATAAATAAATACAATAATAAATAATAAATAATAAATAATAAATAATAAATAATAAATAATAAATAATAAATAATAAATAATAAATAATAAAAATGAAGATAAATGTCTCAGTCAGTATTATTTGAGATAATCTAGATGGAATGAAGCATATTTTTAAATTTGGCTACATTACTACTGCAGGTACTTACATAATTGGGATGGGAACACATATTTATTTATTTATTTATTTATTTACATTACACAAGTTTTAAGGACGTCGTTCGCTTCGTGTCTACGAGAGGAGCTGCAGCGTGTACGAGGTGCTCCGTTGCAGGGCGTCGCAGGGAGCCGGCTGGCCAGACGGGCGCGAGGCAGCGCTCATTTTCTTCGACGTGGAGGGCTTCTTCGCTCGTCTGCGCGCGGACGAGGAGCGCACCAACAGATACCTGCGCCGGGGCCTGTACCTGGCCAACCTCCACTTGATCAACCTGCTCAGATGGGAGGAGTCCATCCGAGGTAGGTTCACCTTTCAAAGTACAGTTTTGCAAAACGCTCACAAAGATTTGTAACATGTAAACATTTATTTTTACATGAAGGGAAAAAAATATTTTAAAAAATGCTCCTTCATGTAAAAATACATTTTTACATGAAGGAGCATTTTTTAAAATATTTTTTACGCAGTTGTCACCACTGTTCAGACATTTCTCATAGTGTATAAAATTGCATATAAAATGTCTGAAAAACTCTTTCTGTGAAAACTACCTCAAAATTCTGCATTTTCAAAAACGTTCAAACGCCATTTTCGTAAATACGACTCCAAATTTTTTCTTCATAACTTTCGAATTGTCCTTTCTAAGTCAAAGTTCTAATTGTCCTTTCTAACACGACGTAAAGTTAATTTTGATTTTTTCTTTCGAAAATTACACAAATGTATTTTTTAGATCGCGAATGCCGTTAATAAAGACAATTACAGCAATTTGGAAACACTATTGTATTTGTAAGTGAATGTGCTTCAAATGACGTCTAAAGAAAGTTGTTCGAAAACTCAGAAATTTTCTGTGAAAGGAGGTTCAAATTTTGAATTTACAGTAGCGCTTAAGCGCTGATTCCTTTAAAGTTTTTCAAAGAAAATTGTGATTTAGGACGAGAATTTACAGGTCTTTATTATTCCTAAAATAACATTTCCGTTCTACGATTATTAATAAGGCAAATTCAATTCAATTCAATTATTAAACTGAAAAATTACGAAATTTTTTAAAGAAAATGTTCTTTGGGCGCGATAGTTTGCAGCTTGCAAGTGTGTGAAGCAAGTGAGTATGTGGCTAGATCGTATAGCTACCCGAGACCGAAGGAAATAGAAAACTAATACTATATTGCTATTCTGCCACGCCACTATTTCTCATTATGAACCATCTGTTTTCACGAATTTTTGATTCCCTTTTTCTACCAAGCCATCATTGGCAACAGAGGCCGCCCAGTTTGAAAGTCGTCATATAAAGTGGTTCGTCTATCGTCGATTTGTCCAACCCACTTTGTCACCAATTCATCACTCATTACATTTTTAACATAAATCTCTACAACTTGGCGGAGAATTTCAGCTAGCATTACGTTATTTGCGTTCGAAAATGATTTTCGGAAGTGTCACTAGTCTTTATCTCAGCTAACATGTAAAACTATTTAAGTCAATTTCTATACGCAATTGTTCAACAATTTATCTAATGAAATCAAATATTATGAAAATCCTACTCTATAAGAGTCTAACAAGTGTAACTCTCTACAATATAGACCTTTTCTAGCGAGACGTCATTATTGTCGCTATTACGCATTTAGAGATCGTGAGTTATCTAATGCTGCAGGTAAAAGTAGCAATTTTTTGAAGAAATCTCGAAGAAATTTAAAACAATTATCTTTAAAGTTTATATTTATGAAGGATGTGACCAAACACAAGGCCGTATAAATTTGAGCCGGATGTTTTGATTATTGGGATACTTTATTAAAGCCTAAAAAACATTTTCCCAATGCTTCCAAATTTTTTCCTCAGATAGTGCAACGAGCTTATAAAAAGGACATATGTTTCATTCTCAATGAGTTCTGTATTATTAAAAAATTGCCAAAAATAAACATTGTAAAATTATATAATTGATTTTAAGGAATCTAGCGTCGGCCTCAGCCAACGACGCGGGGTCTCCCGGATAGCCAAAAATTTACGGATTCGAGCCGCGGAAGCTTACGTGTGCAAGGATTTTTATCTCTACTGTAATTTCTTTTTAAGGCATCCACTCGACACAATGCAAGGTAAACCTGGCTGCAAACATTGGAGCCTCCATCACCTCCAAATGATGAGAACACTGAAAAGTCATAAAACGGTTTTCAGTGGTCGCAGAACCCTGCTCTCTTTTCTTTGCTGTAGTTATTTTAATTCTTTTGTTCCAGGGATGGAAAATACTCCCTGGTATCCCAGTGTCAGGAGGAAAATTGAGAGGTCCATGAAAAAGCTTGAGAGTTTTTTAATCATTCTGAACATCATTGCTGATGAAGTTGATCCACGCCCTGCTTGAGGAGCGAATACTTGGCGTACAACTTGAGCTTGCATAATAAATTGTACGCTTGTTAGTTCCCAAGCTCTAGTGTAATTCAAAATTTAATATCCAAATTATGTGTGTGAACCATTTTGATTCACACGGCATCATTCACTTACATTTTAAATGAAATGATATACCATTACCTGTTCTATGGTATACGTTTAGTTGTTCTGTGAGGACATACTCATGAACAGACTATTATGGATAGTACATACAATACTACAATATTGTAAAATTGTTCATGTATTCAAATACTTCTGAGAAATAAAATTCTCATAACATATCTGTTCGTATTCTTTGTCCAATTTTCTCATCACCCACCGAGCAAATACTAGAATGGTTCCTTGCTAGGTAGCACATAAATTGATTGATTACTACTGATTCCGGGCACGTCAACTGCTCGATTCCCTAGTCCCTAAGTGTAGTGTATGTTTTGCTAGGAAGGTGGCAGTAATCTCCCCCACTGAATGGTTAAATCTGGCGCCGTCCTACTGTCGGCTAGCGGGGTTTTCCCTAACCAAGTATCTTCCATCAGCGGGGCACCGCCCCTGCTGGGACAAGCTCTAAGCTCCAGACCGGTCTCCCGGCACGTGTGGTAAGGTAGTGCACGTAAGTGTAAGTGTGTTTAAGGGTCGGATAGGACAAGTAATGGGAACGAAAGATCGCACGCGGTCCGTGGCCCGTTTGTTAGGGTACTGCTCCGGCATTCGCCTGGCGTTGATCGACGAAACCACGGAAAACTACCGATCAGAGCCGCCGGCAGAATTCTCCCCCAGACAACGACTGAACTCGACCTAGCTGACAAGCTCGTGAATCCTGCCACCGTCGGGACTCGAACGTAGGACCTACCGGTCAGAGGCACTGCTGTGACATCACTTGATGTTCTGAGCCACCTCTGCCGGTTATCACTTTTTCGAGACCATCCTATCGGCTGGAAGAACGGAAAACTACCGACTGAGAAATTTCAATACATCCCAGAAAAGGTCAATTCTCAATTGCAATAGCTCTTACTCTGAGAGCGACACGACAATGGAGATGCTTTGTTCATTGAAGAAAATCATTGATGGCCTTGACAGGTGAACATTAAACAGCGAAGCCAGCGATGGCTCTGACGAGCGTCCTGCGTAACTGGAAACCTCCTTGCTTCCAACGAACGCAGGGTAAGCTGACGCTGTTATTTGAGACAGTTTCGATGGAATTTACGTCGCAGTTTTCCTCATCAGAAACTAGAAATATGAAACAGTTTTTCTATTTTTATCCACTCGCACGCGCAGTAATAATTCTGTGAAAATTTGAAGATAAAAATATAGAGATAAATTGTAACGTTGTTTGAATATAGAACACCTATTCTCACACCTCGGGTGAGGTGCTATGGCGCAGTTGCAACAAAGTTTGCGTTCCAATCCTGGGAGGACCTAGGGTTCGAGTCATGTCGGTAGATTGGGTTTGCTGGATGGAAATCAACCATTCTTGCTACCATCTCACGAGCCTTGAGGAACATTCTTGTGGCCGATAGCTCTGATTGTTAGTCGCCCGTTCTTCCTCCGATCAATTCCAGGAGAATGACGGTGGATTACGAACCCCAACAATTAGCCCATAGACTGCACACGATCTCTCGGAACTCACCCTTCACCCCTCCTCCTCCTAACACACACCACTTACATTTACATGAACTTCACTTTTCGGGAGAGCAGATGGTTAGAGCTTGCCGAGGCTGGTTGTCTTAGACATTGCTATAAATTGTTTCATAAATGTAAAAAATAACTTACTTGGATTTTTTCGAGGTCCTCAAAAACAAACGTATTACTATCATATACATTGAACGATATACGTTTGGTTGAAGACGTCTGAAAAACTCTGTAGCTTCACCGTCAAGTACTAAGATATAAGAATTCCACGCAAATCTTGTTTGTACCGAATATTCAATCGTATTTGTCTGTATTTCCTTTATGCAGAAAATTTTGGTTACGTGCCTGGAAAATTAATTCAGCAGTTTCATCACCCTGAAAGTTCTTTCTAGACACACGAACGACTTTATGAGTAACACATCCGCTTATATGTGACCTTCCTATTTGCAACGTATTCAAATTTGCCATTATTTAAGCAACACTGTATGTTTTTAAGATATTTGTAGTTTGAGAATAAACGTGTTCATGACAACACTCATTTTTTAAAATGTGCATTTCTCGCTTGTAATCATGTTTCAGTGATTTGGGGAAAAATATCCTATAAATTTTAAAACGTTTTTTGATATATTACCGAATGTTTAGACCTTTATACTACATGTTATACACTTTTTTGCAAAAAAATGTCTTAAACCACTCTTAAAGCAGACTACCCATATAACGATTCTTTCGTTGTTCATCTGCAACATGTACAATTCTAGTCCTTTGAATACAAGTCCTTTGAAAACAAAGAAACAAAGACAAACGTTTGCTTCGAGAAGATACATGTATATCCTAGGTAGTGAATGGTAACAGAAAAATAAGCGGTTGCATTAGAAGTGAAAGTCGATACGTCTTCTCGAGACGCTGCGTGGCGCTCGGGAGGCTGCCCACTGCCAGGTAAGTGAATACGCTGACCCCGCAGTAAGAACGTGTGCTGAATGTGAAATGACATCACGTGATACCACAGGATATTCCACAGACGTCCTCATTTGTTACTCAGTCATCTACTCGTACTACAACAGCACATACTTTCTTGAATTATTTGTAACTTCTGCAATTTTCCCTCGCCACAACCACGAATAAATCAACCATTCAAACATTCGGCACCGTTAGAAACAATACAATGGGCCATGAGCAACTTAAAATACCTTCGTAATATAAGGCAAACGATTTAGTCTATTGACTCTTCAATTAATTGACACAGTTCATTACACTGACTTATTTACTGTACGGACACCGTAAACTTCTGTGAAATAACTAGATTGATTGATCAGTGATTCCGAAATCGTCAACTCCTTAAGTCATTAGTCTCGTAAGCGTAGTGCACTTTTTATCGCGGGAGGTGATGATGATCTTCCCCCACTGGATGGCAGAATCCGGCGCCGACCTACGTCAGCTTGCGTGGATTTTCCCCAACCAGGTATCTCAAACCCGCGTGGCGCCGCTCTAGCCGGGACGTTTACGTTACTGACTGGTCTCCCAACCAGTGTGGTCGTGTAGTGCAACATAAGGTATTCTGATTTGATGTACAGCGTATAAATTGAGATATTTACGAACTGTGCCAAAACAACACGTAAGCTCTCGAGATTTTGTTATTAGCAATGTAATATCATAATATGACAATTTCTTTCATACACTTCAATTATCATTCGAAAAATTCTTAAACAATTTTTAATTCAAAGATTTAAACGGAAACAGCTTTTTTCCGTTGAATTCAGTGCAACCACGTTCTACATAAATGTATCAGCGATGCGCGATGAATATTTTAGCCGTAAATAAAATTATCAGTTTACATTAATGCGAACAAATTGCGGCAGACATTATCGGCATCTGTTATCAGAGAGGCGTTACAACAATGTGTTGCAACATGGAACATTGACCGCTAATTTGTATGGGATAAAACATTTTTCAAATTATTCTTTTTGAAACCCTTCGTAACAAAATGAAAGTGGATACAAAATTTAAATATTAAATATAATACTCTTATATTTATCAAAACTACTCAGTTGTACGCGCATTACTCTTCATTTCCACATCATATTATGCAAAGCAAAATTATCTATTCATGTTCACATTTATTTCTTTTAAAGACCGCAATTTAAAATAGGTTTTAAATAAATTATAAAAGATTAATTTGTGAACATATAACAAAAGCTCGAATGGAAGAAATGTGCAAAGAAATATGACAAAATCTACAATTTATAACTTACAAAGAATCCTGCTGAAATTACCTCTATTACGTAGACGAAGCGCTGTGAATTGCGAGCGGGCAATTGTAATGAAATTACTCAAAAAATACTAATTTTCCAAAAAATTCAACATGACCTGATTTTAAGATTTGTTTTATGAATAAAGAAAAAAATTTAAGAAAAAAACAATGTATCTTCACAATTGAAGTTCTAGGAAGACTTCGATATTTTAAAATTCTTGTAAAAAATTTTCACAAAATCAGCAATTTCAACGAAAATGAGACTTGCGCCATTCTCTTATGTGTCCTTTACGCTGCCTAAGGTCCCAATTTAAGAAAAAAGTTGTGAAATTTTAAGAAAAAATAGTTTAAAGGAAATAAAAATTGCTTAATAATAATATAAAATTGTTTAAACAAAATTAAAAATTGCCTCTATTGTACTCAAAATTACGCGAGAAATACTCAAATTTTCGAAAACTTGTACTTGACATTATTTCAAAATCTATATTTAAGGAACAGATTTTATTAAGAAAAAAATCTCCTTCTTTAACATTTTAATTGTAGAAAAACGCAGAAAAAAAAATTTTAATTTTTGACATTTTCAAAAAATTAGGATTTTTGATGAACATAAGACCTACACCATTCTCTTAAACGTCCTCCATTAACACAATTTAACGAAAATCGATGGCGCTACTTTTTGGAAATAGCGCAAATGTCACAGAAGCTTCATGTAAAGTAGCCCAAAAATTAAAATATCAGTTTCAAAACCAAGGGCTCGTGACATCAGCCATATCGATCGGGGAATATCAAATTTAGAGCAAATCGGCTGAACGGTTTAGTCGCTCGCTAGCGCTGTTCAGAGACAGACGGACAGACAGATAGACGGACAGACGTTTTGCCGTCAATCGATTTTTCAGTATCCCACGGTAGCGTCGTGTCGCGCTACAAAACGGAGTCGCCCATGCGGCACTCGGCGGGCATCGCCGGATGGTGAACAAAGGGCGGAGTGATGACGTACTGGGACTTTCCGTGGACGTAGCGTAGCCAGGGCGGTTGAGAGGAGGCAATGGGGGCGGCGGGTAGCGTCAAAGGGCATATATAATAAGGCCAGGAGAACAATGCCCCAGTCTTCTTGTTCTAGCGGCGTCGGCGACAAGTGATGCGCGTGTCTGTGCGAGTAGGTGCACTAGGGCTAGGGGCCGGCAATTTATTGTCGTGACTTGCGAGACGCGTAGATGGTCTCGAGGTACTGCGGTGCTTCACGCAGGGAACATCGGTAGTACGTTGCGGTGTGGTAGCCGTTCGTAAATTATCTCTCCTTGTAGTGGGTCTATTTATTTAGTTTATTGTAAGCAGGGTATTTGTTTAACTGATATTACGGTCTAGATTGTGAATAAATCTACTGTTTTACAAACCACTCTCGTCTGTGTTCCGATTACACCCGTATGCGCCACACCCACAAAACCCACAGGACCCAAGAACCCACAAAACAAACCTTCTGGTTACACCACATGTATTTGAAGACTTTAACTCAGAAATACAATAATGTTTACAAAATGCGGGAAATGTGCATATAAATGGCGAGAGAGATCTTTCAAAAAATGTATATTTGTGTAATTTCTGGGATAAAAATGCACCGAATTTCACTTTACGCCATATTAAAGAGTGCAATTACCAGCATCCGTTCGAAAAGTATGAAGAAAAAATTCGAGCCAGTTGGACACGGATTTCTTCAATTTAGAAAAAAAGCATGGTTTAGGCGCTAGTAGTGTTCACAGACACCAGATGGACAGACAGACGGACGGTTTGAAGAAAACAACACTTTTTTCGGTGTCTGGGGACACCAAAGCGAGTATTTCGGTTGAAATCTCGAAATCGATTTTCCGGAGCAATACATAACTTTCTTTATACTACGTATATTACTCCGTATATACATACGCATACGGGGAAGTAAAAAGGAGACCGAAATCCTAGATGAATATATTTTATATTGGAAGAAATTATAATTATTAGTATGCAATGGTTGGGGAAAACGTTGAAAAGGTATATGGCTAAATATAACAAGATTATTCTCCATTTCAAAACAATTTATTGTTTACAATAAAAGCCACTTTAGTTTTCAAATAAATATAGTTTAATTGGAGTTGAGTATCAGTAAACTTATATTATAACTTACTTCTCGTCAATTTATTACAAGAGTCGTTTTGCACAAATACGCAATACATATACATATTCTATGTAATATACATCCATAAATTATTGCAGTATTATTCCAATATTATTGTAGAGTAAATGAACGACATTATTCTTTGCATCAATGTTCTTCCTTAAAAAATAATTTTGTATAGTACATCAGAGTAATTTAATGTTTAATATGCACATCAGTGTTTTTCCTTGAACTTCCCCTCAAAGTGTTAACTAGTTATGCGCGAATACTGGTACGTCTAGGATTTTCCTTGCATTTGGCAATCTGGACCTTGTCACATGTGGACAATAAGTGTCACCAGTGCCTTGGTATACAAAAACAAAAACTGTGAAGACACCCCTTCTAATATTTCGCATCTTCTTTTAAATTCCTATTGAGCATGTGCAGTTTACAAATTCATATCCGAAACTTGTGAAATATATATTTTAGTTTTTTTTTATTTTGAAGTACGTTTTTGCCTGGAACACGTGGGATTTCTTTTTGCTGCGTCAGCAGAGCCTTCAGAGACATTAGCAACCATGACTCATATTTTGATTCATCAATAGAATCTCTAGATTTCTTCGAATTTTAGTAAAAACAAAAACAACTCAAAATAGCATTGACTCATCCATGCTTTCATTGTATTCAATGCAATGACCAGATACGTAAATCCATGAAAAAAACCTTAAAATTTAGTGGAGCTATTTCTAACAAATCACCGAAGTAAAACGTCGGTTACTTCTTTCTTTTATTTTCGAGGGAATGTAAAACTTTTTTTTCGTCGGCAATATTTCCATTATTATCCAAGTAATTCAAGGGTAATTCAAGAAATTAGTAATATTATTTCAATGGGTAACGTGATGATGAAACATTGTAATAAGTACGCATACGCCTCTCGTATATAAGTATATATACACACACACACACACACA
>BOPP01000253.1:1057539-1075157 GCA_017312745.1 Gryllus bimaculatus
TATATATATATATATATATATATATATACACAAATTAATCTCGTATTCTTATCAAAAATCAAGGGCCGGTGTGTTTCATTGGTGTCCATTTTAGCCAGAGAGTTGTGGCCATTGTCGGTCATTTACTCAGGCGTATAAAATTGTCTGTGGCAACTGCGATCAGCGCTATTTGGTTGCAACTTAGCTCACTACCATTAATCCGGTCGATGGACTCACGGAGCAAATTCTTCCGAAGAAAGGAGGCCGAGGTGACCTTTTGAGCCAAATTGACGTGATGATGAGTGGAACTGGGAAAGTATTTCGGTGTTGAAACAGGGGTTCTTCCAATCGATATGTTATTCCCAAAATCTCATGTATTTGGGAATGATGTGAATGTAATATATGATATAATATATAGTATGTAATATGTAATATAACACAGAATATAAGACAGAATATAACAGTGTTTGTATAAAAGACAAGATTGATTATACTCTGTCTTAGAATAAACATTCAGCTGAATCGGCGGGGGTAAGTCAAAGAACTTGCGTTGCAAGTTGTGTTTTCAATTGAATCAAGTTTAACCGGCCATCAGTGTAACGAGCGAAAAGGTGTTTTTATGTAAAAAAATAAATCCTTTAATTCTTAATTACTTGGATACTTAAAAAATATTATTAGCGTAGACACTGAAGCAAATATTTGAACTTAAACGATTCTGAAATAGAAGGTCAGCTAAGCCACTTTTGTGATTCATGGGAATGATCTTAGAATGTCTTGCAACTAACAAATTTATTCGGATAGGAAATAACGAATAGTTCTTGTTCAGTTTATGAAACCAGAAGCCTGGGAAATTCCACAAGTAAACTGTTCGTCTACTACATTTATTTGTCTGTGTGAATCATTTGCAGTTCTGCCCTTAGAAGTTTTTCAAAATGAGAAGCTTGGCGGATATTTTTATACGGAGATTTTGTCATTTTTGTAACGGTAAAAACGTTTGGAAATACTCTTGAACGGCGGTTTATGGACTTGTCTCCAATATGAAAATCAAGAAACCGCTAATAAATGCTTAGTAAAGAACTACATATAAAATACATATACATATATAATACATATATAAAAGACATTATATACATACATAAAACTACATATACAAAAGAAAATTGTTAGTCCAAACCGAAAACCAATCCTTCAAATGATATGTAGGAAATGGCTTGTCGAAATTAATGTCTTGAGTAGCTATGTGCTTAGTGTGGATCCGTATAGTAAAAGTAAGTAAATAAAATGTTTACAAAATAAAATACACTTTCCATTCGAACGTTTCCACCATTGAAACAAATATTATGAACTAATTCGATCTCGTAATCGACAATCCTGTTACATGAATATATTAGAACACACAGAGCGATAAGATAAAAATATTGCAAGCAAAAGTGTAAAAGATACATTTCGTCTGTACCAATATTAGATGTTTTTTTCTTGAGAAGAAAGTGCTCCTGTAAATTCAGAATCTGAAACATAAGAAGTTAATTTAATTCATTTCAATTTGATAGTTTCCGTTTAAATAACTACTCTATACAATATTTTTATTAACATTTCGGCAGATAATTAAAGTATCTGCTGTTAAAATTATAAATTTAAAGTAAAGAAAATGAATGATTGCAAGAAAATAGAGCGTTTACATATAATAATCAGCTCAAAAAGTATCTTAGAGGATAGACTGCGATTAAAAATAATCAAAGGGTATTTGTATGGTAAGTTAGCATTTAGGCTTTACAAGTATATCATCGTGTCTTATTCATAAATGAGAAACACAGTCTGGATGGGAATATGATGAGAAAAGGAAAAATTGGAAAATTGAGCGTTCACATTTTTTATTACAAATAAAATAAACTCATCTGTCTTGAGAATTCCATCAGTGAACTGTTCGTCTATTGCATGTATCTGTCTGTGTGAAACTAGGTTAGTTTTGTTTGTACAATTGCTCTTGGGGCAAACAATGATTGATTTTCTTTCAATACAGGCTTCGGCCTCTTCTCTATTCGGAGTGTGTGTGTGTGTGTGTGTGTGTGTGTGTGTGTGTGTGTGTGTGTGTGTGTGTGTGTGCAAGGTTGGATCATCTTCTTTTATAACTCTAAAGTTTCATAAATTTTCAATAGTGATAGCAGAGCATTTTTTTGTTGGCAATTTCACACATTCCCAATAACTTTTTTCTTCTCGAGCACTTTTAGTTTTATAAGAGTTTATGTACCCATGCGTTAACAACTTCCGCTCTCGTCTTTTAGATTCCACAATAATAGGTTCTCTCTGCATTTTAAAATTACTCTAGAATTTATAAAACATCTATAAAATAGCCTTCAATAGGTCTCATTAATTCTAGAAAAGCATTAAGTTCAAAAAACTATTGTTCGGGATGTAACTTTCGGAAAAATGGAATCGGAAAGTATATAATTCGAAAAAAGTAATGTCCGGAAATGAGATTCCCCAAAAAATACAGAACATGAATGGTAACGTACTGGACAGTATAATTAATGCCAAGCAACAGATCCCTAGAAGACTATTGTACCTCTTTTTCCTAAAAAATATCAAGATTAGCTATAGCAATTTCTAGCTACATGTGCATTTCCATCTTACGTACTATCCCTTTGCTTGGAAATATTCAGTAGTAGAACCCACATAGAATCCGGAGAAAAAATCCTCTTAAACTGTTAGCAACCGCCCCATAACATTTATTCCCATATCATCAAAAATTTTACTGAAATCCATCTTGAAAACTCTAAGAACGTTTATAATAAATACTAAGTTAGTACCACATCATACATTTACACTGCCCGACAAAAAAAGTGACGCACCCAAAAGGAGTAGTTAGAAGTGAATGATGCTACATAAGCTGAAAGACCTCGTGTCTTTATTCAACAAATGCCATGGTGGGATGAAAAGGACTAGGCCATTGGCAGTTAGTACCACCTCATAAATTTACACTGCCCCACAAAATAAGTGATGCACCCAAAAGGAGAAGTTGGAAGTGAATGAAACTACATATGCTGAAAGACCACGTGTCTTTATTCAACTAATTCCATGGTGGAATGAAAAGGACAAGGCCTTTGGCAGTTATAGGTGGAAGGTTGGCGCCAGATCACTATACCGTCGCACCTCCTTTGCCTAGAATGCGTGTCCTTATGAGGTACGGAATGGTTTCAACAGCCTTTGGATCATTTGAGACAAGTTCGTCCACAATTGTTGCAGCTGTTCCTCCAGAGCCTGCACGCTGGTGCAGCCACGGAGTCCCCTTCCGAAGTCATCCCACACGTTTTCAATGATAGAGGGGCCCGGGAATCTTGCTGCCCTCGGGAGAATCTCAACATGCACTTGGGAGCCCATAGGCACGTGCTGTGTGTGGGCGTGTATTATCTTCTTGGAACACCGTGCCACAAGAGGTAGGACGTGAGGACGCAGAATGTGTGACGTATCGCTGTGCCGTTAATGGCTGCCTATTAGAAATGCTTTGGACGCATATTCGATAGCTCCCCACACCAGGCAATAAAGGAAAGTTGTCAAATATGTAAAATATACCAAATGCAATGAAAATAATATTTCAGCCTACGTCTACAGCCTATATTTTTTCTACATTTTCTACATTCAGCCTACATTTTTTCATTTGTATTCAATCCAGTAAATACTATAATCAATTGTTTAAAAATATATCACATTATTGAAAATAGTATTCATCTGTTTTCTGGTAACTCCCTTGATCGAAATTATAAAGGGAAATTGAATTAATGGATTGGCAAGCCAAAGAGGTTGTCAGACCAGGTGCGTACACTGACACTTTTGTGAGGTGAAAATGGAAGAAGTGCGGAAATATGGGGCTCGATGTGCGCTAAATTCGTGTGATTCCATAATAGTACATCTCTTCTCTATAAATGCAAATTAACGCCATCGACTTGATGTTGCATCACGGGAAAATAGCGTTAGCAGTACAATCTGACAGTTGGAAACTAATAGTACATGGTATGAGCATGGCCGAGTGGCAAGCAAGTGAAGTGGCAAGCGATTCAAGGAAATCGCTAAATCCGGGGAATTAGCGGGTCTCGCTGTCACTGTCTCGAGTTCGAGATGGCACATGCGCAGAGGCTCCGAAGTGATAAACGCTGATTTATGATAATAACAGACTCTAAAAGTGCTGTATCTGCTGTAAGGAATCTATTCATTGATAATGTATTGGTCGAAGAAATAGTTGGAAAAATCAACCATTTGAACACTGAGGGTAAAGAAATAGCTTTGTGCTGGATACCCTCGCACGTTGGCATTGCAGAAAATGAATTGGCAGATAGAAAAGCTAAAGAAGCAGCGCGAAGCGAAGTTCGAAGTGATATACCAGAAAGCTATCAAGAATACCTCAAAAGAGTCAAGAACAAATTAGCTGACCTCGACAGTAAAGAATGGAACAACTTACAGGGTTGCAAATTAAGATCAGTTAGGAAACTTGAAGATGATAATCCAACGGTCAGTTTCTGCAGAAATGATCAGGTCGTCTTAGATGTAGAATAGGACACACAAAATTTTCACACGGCTACTTATTGAACAGGACGGATGCTGATAACTGTAGTGTGTGCAAGATCCCTCTTTCAGTAGAACATTTGTTTGTTTGCCCTGAATATGAAAGTGCAAGAAACAAGTACAAACTAAGTTCTCTTAAAGATCTCAATAACAAAGAACAGTGCATTAAATTCATTTGCTTTGTAAAGGAAATTGAAATGTATAACAATATATAACCATACATGTAAAATTCTAAGTTACTGTGTTATTTTGTACTGATTGTGTATTATTAAGGTAGTCGCTAATAACTCTATGTAGTTGATGTGACTGTAAATAAATCAAATCAAGCTGTGCAAACAGTCCATATTTCAAGGGGCTAGATTAAATTTCCCCTATCGATAGGAAACAGCTATTGTCTTCTCTGTGTTTGTCAGTGTTGTGTATTGTAATTTGTGTTCATCAAACATCTGAAGGCCAAACGGCTGCACGATGTAAAATCAATCACTCAATAAAGTTATTTGTTTATCAAAAATGAAAAGAAAGTTCCTACAATTAGTCAGTCTTACCTATCAAAGACGAAGAGAGAATTCTTCTCGTCGAAATTAGTGATCTGATTTCTGGTTGTCTACTGATTTCTGACGTTGGTTGGGGAGTCCTTGTGAACATCTGAAACGAATAATAAAAGCGTCACATTGATTGAGATAATATCTTCAGAGGTAGTATTTCTTTACAACTGAAAATCATACGTAAAATTTATGAATGAATGAATCTCAGCAATTTAATGAATGTCAGTAAGATCTTCAAATACCTTTGCAAATTGGGAAAGTCTGTGTCAATAAACATACTTCCCGTTTGGGATAAATTAAATAATTTTGTAACTTACTGAGGTAAGTAGTTACTGAATGGTGTGTATAAAACTGTAAAAACTGCTCTGTAAAAACATTACCGTTACTTGTAATAATCGATAATGTATGGTCTTCAGTACCGTCCTCCTTAGGGAGGGGGTAATTGTGGGGTCCAGCCAAACTGATATTTTCTAAAGTTGATACAGAATTGAATTGATGCCTTATTTGACGTGGCGAGACTCGGGCCATGAGGTCCGCTCTTTCGTCTGACCACGCAAATTTCGCTACGCTCCTTTCACCAACTGGCAGGGAAAGTAGGTACTTGTACTTCTTGGGCGAGAAACAGAAGATATGGATTTAGCTCAGAGGCTACGTCATTTAGGCTTGAGGATCTTTTACATGCAAGTAAATCTACTAACATGGGACAGCCGGCTTTACTTCCCCTCCGAAGGAAGGCGTACGAAGGATTTTGCCCTTAAAAATCCACGGTTTTCATCGGGTTTGAACCCGCCAACTTGGGTATAACAGTCCGATACGCTAACCGCTATAAAACGTAACAGTCCGATAGGCTAACCGCTATATAACGCCTATACCATCATCGCCGCACAGATGTTTTCTTTTTCATTTATCTTCAATATGTTTATACGAATTAACATGCCTAGAATATATAATCACTCTTATTTGCGTTATTTACTGTCAACACGATTTTTGAAGGGATGAAACGCAAAATACGCTCTCCTGAAAAATTAAGGGCAAAGGACATGTAGAACCACTCTACCTCTCAGCGGCGCAATTATGTTCGACTCTTTACGGAACGCCGACTTCTCGGAACAAGAGTAGACTGTGGTGTTTCGCAGAGTAAGAACATGTAAATAAGGCCATGGCGTGGGTCTGTGTCCTTTAAAAAGACGAAGAAAGAGAAATTGATTGTTTTTGTAACATATTTTTCCACTGAAGCGGCGATTTTCCATTTGACCTTTCCTGCTAACTAAATGGGGAACTTCACGAGTCAGTCCTTCCGACAAACGCGTTCATTTCTTTGAGCACAGTAACACGTACTTTCTTCGATACTAATTTTGCCGTCAGGTGACTTCGTCCAAGGAAGACTCAAATGCTGCATACAGGATTCCGGAAGTTTTTGTTTCGTCACTCAAATACTATTATGTTATTTTGACAACCGTGACAACATATTATAGTATAAATTTTAAATGTATAATAACAAAAAAACATGAACAATATCTAATTAATCATAACTTATTTATAACTAACCATCACATACAACAAACTTGTATGCAGAATTTGAGTCTTCCTTGGACGAAGTCATCTTTCAGCAAAATTAATATATAAGAAAGTAGTTGTTATTGTTCTCAAATAAACGATTTTTACTTTAAATCGATTTTCAGTTTTCATACAATTATTTACAAAGTACAGAGTTTACGCACTTGTTCGGATTGTATATACTTACGGTATTATATTTATTTTATTGTCGTATTTATACGTATACAAGAACCAATTCTTAGATAAGGGAAAACACTTTTTTTCTAGTCTGAAACAACTATAGATGAGAGAGCGTGGGCTTCCGCCGGCCGCACTCAGTAACTACTTGACCGCGTCGTAGGAGCATGTGCCAACGTTTCAGACGCCATTCTGTGACCTTCCTCCTGAACGAAGGTCGCAGGTGTCTAGGATACGGCGTCTACTGGACAGCCAAGTACTTCACTACAAATGCCTGACATTTTAACTATGGCCAGCAATTGAGAATATATGAACAAATATACAAGTGTTCTGAGAGAAAGTTTAAAGGTATTTTCGGGTCTGGTTCTAAGACAGTAAAACAGGTCTACCGGTCTACCGGGTCTGCCGGGTCTACCGGGTCTACCGAGTCTACCGGGTCTACCCTGTTTCGCTTCATTACCCCACATGTTTCCCACTTATCCTTCAACTGTGACCGAATTCTTTTCCTCACAGACTGCTAAAAGGTATCGTCTTTCGTTAGCGAATGATATACAAAGGATTAGAAAGATTTAAAAACATAATACTTGGTTACATAAAATAAAGTCAAATATTACTGGGTGCTGTAACAATGTATACAAATATATAATAAGCTCTAAAAGAAATGCACAGAACTGTTATAGATATAAGTGAAGATATAAGATATAAGTAAAGGTGCTTTAAAAGATGGAAAATGGTAAAAATGATTTTTATTTTTTAACTGCAGCCCAGCAATCGGAAAAATCTTAAATAAATCGACAACAATTTATAGTTTAAAAGTTGCTTTTGAGTTTTTTCGAGCTTGTTCCAGGGTTTTAAGAAACAGTAAAAATTTGTTTTTGTTATTGTTTAACAATTTTATTTGTTTGAATTTGACGTTGAGAATATGCCAAAAAATGTTTTTATAATAGTATGCATTATTTTATTATTTTTAATATTTTTTCAATCAGACAAAATAGTGTTAAGTTGACGAAAAAATTAAAATTTTGTACACTTTGTCTGAGGCAAAAATTTCTTACTTCAATTTTATAGTTTTGAAATGTTAACTTTTTGCAGTTTTCAAAAAAACGGAGAGTTTCCCGAAAATGGGACACTGACCATATTTTTACTGTCCTTAATAAATGTGAGGAGAAAATGTAAACAAAATTTGTTGTTGTTTATGAAGAAAAAAATGTTTAAACAATTAAAATAGCCTATTTTTGCTCCAAATTACACGAAAATTACTAATATTTTTCGAAAAATTGAACATGACCTTATTTCAAGACCTCTCTTCAAAGAAAAGAATTAAAGAAGGAAGAAATCTCTATCTTCTATATTGTAGTTGAGTCTCGGGCCGAGAGTCGTAGAGTACGAACGTCCCGCTGTGGGGCAGCGCTTACCTTCGCCTCAGTAGTGGCAAATCAAGATAAGCGTTCAGGTGGTCACCGTCGGATACGGAGCCCGTAACGCCCTAAGTTTATTTAAAAACGTTGTTTTTGTGACGCTCTTGCATCAGTTAGGTGCCGGACAACTCCAACAATGTCAACAGCAGATTCATCAGTTGCAAATACAGCTGCAACTCGCGCAACAAGGACGAACTCAGCTGCAGCTGATGGGTCTCCAACAGCCTCATGACCAGCCTTCTACACTGTCTCAACCAGGATCAACTGTTTCTGCACAAGGAGACCAACAAAGAGACGTATGTACTCATGGTTCTACTACCTCGCAAAATTCACAAGTAAGTGATCTTAACGCCGATAAACGGACGGACGGACGGACGGACGGAAGGACGGACGGATGGACAGACGGACGGATGGACAGACAGCCAATGTTGTTATGGCTTCAATAAAGGTACCCCCCCCAAAAAAAATATCCCTTTGAAACTCGAGCGCCTACAGTTTCTTTAAATGGATCGTGGAATATCAATTATGAAGAAAATCGGCGGAACGGTTTGCGTACTAACATGGACCACAAGCGGATGGAAAGACGGACCGACGGACCGACGGACGGGCGGACGGATTGAGACAGACAGAGCGAAGCAGTGATGAGCAGAGAGATACCGACAGACCGAGAGATACACAGACATAGAGAAAGGCACAGACAGACAGAGATACACAGACAGACAAATAGAAAGAGACAGACAGAAAGAGACAAAGATAACGAGAGAGAGACAGACAGAGAGACCGAGAGACAGATAGACAGACAGAGAGATATAGAGACAGACAGAGAGACCAAGAGACAGACAGACAGACAGACAGACAGAGAGATATAGAGACAGACAGAGACAGACAGAGACAGACAGTGACGCAGTGAGGGACAGTGACACAGTGAGAGACAGAGAGAGACAAACAGTGGGAGATAGACATAGAGATAAAGAGAGAGAAACAGAGACATTCACAGACACACAGACAGACAGAAAGAAATAGACAGAGAGACAGACATAGAGACAAGGAGACAGACAGAGACAGAGAAAGATACAAGACGACAGAGAGACAAGAAGGCTGACAGAGAGACGGACAATTCACTGTCAATCGACTTTCGGTATTAAAAACGAACAAAACATTTTCTTACTGCACTACTTTTTGGCTTCGTATATTTTGTATTTTAGTTAGATAAAGTAATTTACTGCCTACAGGGACCAGATTTATTCAGTTTTTCGTTACCAGAACCAGGCAATAAGCATTTTCCTGCGAACACGTGCCGTTTTCCAGAACACGATTACGAAGAAAGGGCGGGAAAGTAATAATAAGTAGTAAAGGTACATAGTAGTACAACTTGCATAAGGTTTTTATTTACGATTTCAGCACAATTTGCATTGGTGACATTCACAATTTCAGAACAACGAAAACAGAGAATTTGATCACGAACTTGTTTAGTCTACTGATTTGTAGATGAATGTGCTTATAAATATATAAATATATAATATATAACAATATAAAGTACATGAAACCGAAAAATAACCCTCTTTTATCTGACCTAATCCAAATCCTGTTCAGTTGCAAGGTCTCTTTAAGCGAATCTCATTTTTTATGTCTACATGTTGTACTGACAGACGTAATAGCAGGAGGATAGACACGTGCTCGGAAATACGGACGGACAGGCATGCGGACGGACGTGTGGCAGATAACCGAAAACGAATAGTCAGACACATTGATTTTTTAGTTTTCGGGAGTGTCAACTAAGTCCCATCAGTGTGATGCGTGCTATATTCCGGGAGATGGAGCTGTTCTGGTCCCATTGGAACGAGCGATACCGCATTGACCTGCATGTGGGCACCTTCTCTCCCTTCACAAGCTCCCAGTTCCTGGCTTGTCTTCGGATTAGAATGGTACCGTAGGGGATGCAACGTGCTATAGCTGTCCATTAGATTTTCGAGAAATGTTCATTTCTAAGAAAGTTCTCTGGGCAGTTTTGGAGCTAGTGTGGTCCACGTACGGTCGTACAGACGGACAGACATTGCAAAAAACTTTTTTTAAACATAATTTTGAGGAAAGCATTCATTCAGGGAAACTTTCTTCAAGCATATTCATTGTGTAGGGTTCCACACATTTTACACTGCAATTTTCGAAAATTAATGGGAAAATGCAAATCAGATCTGCGTCATTTTTGTAAGAATACATTGCTTAATTCGAGACATTCATTTGAAGGAAAAAATTGAAACCCTGTTTGAGAAATATTCAAAACTTTCGAGGCGTCATGTAAAGTACTTACCAAAATTAAAAACCTCCATTTCAAATTTAACAGGTCAGATTGAAAAAAAATGTTGGTGTATATTAAGTGTACGGTTTAGGTGCTAGTTTTCATCACAAATAGACGTGTATATGGTCAGACGTTTTGAGAAAAAACACATTTTCGGTACCAAGGATCCTAAAAGCATGAATTCTATACGACGCATTCTATTAAAACGATGTTTAAATCCACTTATTTACTCGTACTACAAAAAACCTCATGTTGTCTTACAATGGACCCACAAAACGTGTTTTTCTAAAAATTAAAAAAAATCGCCACATTTCTCCACAGCATTACATTAGCTTCCCTTTCAATGAGGTAGATGTGAGAAAGGAAAAAAGACGACAATAACCTAAGAAGAGTTACGTGGATTAGTGGAGGATTAGGTGGATGAGTACGAGTAACCTGGAAGAGTTACGAGTTTTATGGATTGCATGACGGCTGAAGCCTTTGTTCTCACTGAAAAGCCCATATTTTAGATACTGATTGATTGATAACGATTATTCTCAATAGAAAACGTTTATGCATATAGTCATTATCGAAATGTACTATATATAACAAAGATACTTATTTGAGGTGTCTCATCTTCGAAATGTAACTTCCTCAGAATGTTCTCCTGAATACAGTGGGCACTCGGTTTGGCAAAGGGCGTGTACAGTGTGTGAGTATCCGGACGCGTGTCCGAAATGACTTACCAGTTCGTGGCCCCCTCCATCGGTAATCCATCAATAAGGTACTGGCCCACCTTAGCCCAAGGGCGCTACCCAGCCTTGGCCCACCCTTAGTCCGCTTTCGTAGGCATATTTTCAATCAGGTGCTGGAAGGTTTCTTAGGGATGGCAACCCATTTTTCACGGAGTTTTGTACTGAGGAGAGGTATCGATTTCGATAGCCTGGCAAGGTATTCGATGCCTGGCATGAAGTCGGCGTTAACGTCAGGACTATGTGCAGGTCAGTCCATTACAGGGATGTTATTGTCGTGTAACCACTCCGCCACAAATGGCAGTGCAGTATGAACAAGTGCTCGATCGCGTTAAAAGAAGCAATCGCTATCTTAGAATTGCTCTTCAACAGTGGGAAGCAACAACGTAGGCCTGTGCGGTGATATTGCCGCACAAAACAAGAGGTGCAAGCCTCCTCCATGAAAAACACGACACCACCACAACACCATTTTGGACATGTACGGATACTTTTGAGCACATAATGTAACTCAAACGACTTTTCCTCAAAAGCAGTCGCGCAATTCCTAGTGTGTATACTGTACACCTGTAACGCCGCACTGGATTCTCAAGTGAATTCAACACTTGTTCTTGATGAGTCAAATGTGAAGCAGACTCAAACATACCACAGACAAGGGACGAAAAGTTACAAACTACTGACGATCTAGCAGGAAGCATGGAATATAAAATGGTATTTGGTATACGCAATTCGTATACTAGCTCAACTGATATTCACATAATACTGGTCATTGGCGAGGCATTATATACAACTATATTTTTACATTTTTTTTTTGTTTTTTTGTTTTCACGACGGATCCGTGAAACCTGATTGTAACTCAGGTTGAGGAAATAAAGATCTAATACATACCCTACCTGAAGGATGGTTTTCTTTAATTTGACGACCAAAAAAATGAATTAAAATATAGCTCGGTTATTCGAAATTCGTAGGGTTCCAAATATTAACTTTGAACTAAAGTATTAACTAACGCAGGTTTATTAACTTGCGATACCGGTACATACTTTTAAACATTCTTTCGCGGAACATGGATTTTTGAGGTAGTACAATGAAACTACTATCGACTATTCATACATCGCCAATAACGACCTATTTTAATGTGATATATAAGTACCGAAATATTCGATAACAGTGATTAGATGCAATCTACGCGAATGCCGGAGCAGTACTATAACGACGTCGACCGTGCGCGATTCGTCCTTCCTCATTTTTGTCCTCACCACTCCCCTTAAAAGCACACATTTACATACACCATAAAGCTCAATACAGTATGCATCTTATTACATACATTTAGAGATGGTTCCCTTAGTTATCACAGGACAACGGTTGCCACTATAGCGCCTCCGACAGGAAGGGCCTAAGGTTTTGAGGCGCGACAGAAGGGGAGTTTTCGACACTAGTTTAATAGCTTGATAGAATTCAGCCGCTGCCTGGTGGAGAATCTGAGCGGACCGCTGCGCTGATAGTTATTTTTTCCTATCGCGTACTTTCTCCTATCGATATCGTGCGAATGCCGGAATAGTACAATAACGACGTGGACCGTGCGCGATTCGTCCTTCCTCATTTTTGTCCTCACCACTCCCCTTAAACGCACACATTTACATACACCATACTATCACACGTATTGGGAAACCAGCCAGGCGCTTACTTTGTTCTGTCTGGAGCGTTGTTTCGATGGAGGAAGAACCAATGCGTTGTTTCGAGGGAGAAAATCAGCAAGTCAACGTGTAGGTTGGTGCCGAATCTCGAGTTTCAACGGGGGAGGAACGCAAGTACCTACCAGGAAATAACATGCACAACACGTACGAGACTAAACATAATAACAGTTGATGCCCGAAAACACCAATCAATTCCATTCGAAAATCGTCATTGTAGCATGGCACGGTTGTACATAAAATCCCTAACTAAGTGTCCTGCAAAATTAAATCGTGTGGCCATATTCTTCTCTCGCACAATCGGTCACGAAATGACATAAGTAACAAATACATATAACAAACTACTATTGGATACATCCTCGTCGGCAAAAATTTGAGTCCAACAAAGTTCGTTATGTCGGGAGCCCGTATGTTGCCGTATTTCAAAATGCCCCACAATTCAATCCAATGTTTGATCAGTGGACAAATTTTCTTATCCGGTGCATTAGATCATGATGATTATCAGCACTTACTAAGATGACTGTTACATGACTAATTGTCAGCAGAAATCCATATAATTACTTTGCACTTCGCAGATGCCTTGCAACACTAATTGAAACCACTCTGCTAAGTGATGTTTTCTTTCGTAAAATAAAACGTGTATCTCTCGTAAATCTTTCTTTTAGATTACAAATTAATACAGTACGCTTACCAAATGTACCATATGCAACAAAGAGGAACCGCAGCAGGTAGGCCACACAGCAACGGTGCAGGTCCTGTGAGATGTGTAGTAACTGGAAGCCAAATCCAGGAAGTTGCCACAGTTACGAACTTCGTCTCACGCAGCCTCTGAAGAAGTGACACACGCGGAAGCAGCCGAGCGGAGCCGAGTGCACCCGACGGCCGCCGCCAACGCATGTACATTCCTTAGGACAAGGAGAAGGGGGCGACATTTCCCAGAAGGACGCCCAATCACCTTTCAGGTCATCTGAAGAGGGGAGAATCTGAAACTAGCGATGTTCAAACAGCACGTGTATTTTCTCGCCCGTGTTTTCACGGAAAATTACGTACGTTTCCAAAAAATTGTACACGACCTTATTTCAAAATCTAGCATTAAGGAACCTATTTCATTAAGAGAAATCCAGCCTTCATATTTTAGTTATAGGAAGGCTCCGAAAAAAGGTATAACTTTTGTAACTTTCGAAAATCAGGGTTTGCAACGATCATGAGACATGCGCCATTCTCTTAAACGTCCTTCACGCTCCGCATCAACAAATTTTAATAAAAAACAATGGACTTGTTTTTTGAAAATTATCAAAATTTTTTAGAGGCTTCATGTACAAAACCTCCCACAATTCAAATATCGCTTTTAAATTCAAGGAGCCTTGACATCAGCTAGATCGATTAGGGATTATTATTTCTAGAGAAAATCGGCAGAACGGTTTAGCTGCCACCGTTGTTCACAAACGGACAGATAGACGTTTTGCCGACATTAGATTTTTCGGAATTAAGGACCCACCTAATGTAATACACCACCTGATAAAGATTTTTTTCTAAATGTATCCACTGAATTTATCCAGTTTTTCTACTTTTACTAGGGCCCTGTAGTATGAATTTTCTGTCGAAAAGTAAACGTTTTTTCGCGGACCATTACGTAACTTTCTCTCTGCTGCTCCTTATCGAGAAAGTAAAAGCGTACAAAGAAACAAATATGGGAAATTCATATCTGTGCTACAATGAAGGCAATGAAGTCCACTGCCATATGAGCAATGTTGAACACATAGGCCAGACCTTCAAT
The DNA here is from genome assembly GCA_017312745.1 of Gryllus bimaculatus. NCBI lineage: Eukaryota > Metazoa > Arthropoda > Insecta > Orthoptera > Gryllidae > Gryllus > Gryllus bimaculatus. The sequence goes on from BOPP01000253.1 coordinate 1,072,265, forward strand.
GCCAGAATTATAGAACATTTACCTGCATGGGAAAAACACAAACAGATCGCGCTTTGCAACCCATCTCTAATATACAGGCCACACATTTCAATCCGACTCAGACATTAACATTAAAATTCTTGAAGTAGAACATAAATTGTTGGACAGGAGTGCAAATCCAATTTCGCTCAGAAATCTGAAATTCTATCTAACAAATTCACTGTGTCTTATCTGTTAACTATTTTACACACCCCTTCATCCCTTCATGCGGCAGTGATGGTGTAACTGTTAGCGTACCGAACTGTTGTACCCCTATCGAAGACGTGGATTTTTAAGGGCGAGAAAAACCTTCGAGGGGAAGTAAAGCCGGCTGTCCCATGTTAGTAGATTTACTTGCATGTAAAAGATCCTCGAGCCTAAATGACGCCTCTCAGCTAAATTCAAATCGCCTGTTTCTCGCCCAAGAAATATCTCCTTCCTCTGCTAGTTGGTGAGAGGAGCGTAGCGAACTTTGCGTGGTCAGACGGAAGAACGGGCCTGATGGACCCAGTCTCACCACGTAAAATAAGGCAAATTCAATTCAATTCAAATCATCACCAACAGGCTTCCCCGCCTTCTAAGATCTTTAAAAAAAAAGACACCTACTCTCCGACTACTCACCCACAGCCACAAAACTTTATTTCAATCCCGTTCCTAACTTCCTTTTGCGCACTATTGCTGTCGCACTTATTAGTAGGTAGGCGGATCAACTTCTTTTGTTCTACTTTCTGCGGGCCGAAAACGTGCCCAATTACAACCAATAGATCCAATTAAAATTGCCCCCGAAACATAGAAAAATCGACAAAGAAGAGAAAACATAAAAATAAAAGTTGAAAGGGAAACCAACCTAGATATCCCGCCACCTCCGCCTGCAGCAGCATTACCCGTCATAGAGCAGCTGCCGCGGCCGGAACCTCTTCATTGTGGCTTCGTTGATTTTTAGATTGATTAGTGAATCCTGGCGCGTCAACGGCTAATGTCATTAGTCCCGTGAGTTGTTATTGCGGGAGGTGGCAATGATCTTCCCCTCTGGCTGGCTAGAATCAGCGCCGACCTACGGGGTCAACATCTAGTGGGGATTTTTCCAGCCATGGATCTCCCACCAGCGGGGCACCGCCCCGGCGGGATAAACTCTAAGCTCCCAACTGATCTCCCGACATATATGGTGTATGTAAATATGTGTAATTAAGGGAGAAGAAAAGACAAGGAAGAGGAAGAAAAGATCGCGAGCGGTCCTTGGTCCGTTTGTTAGGGTATTGCTGCGTTATTCGCCTAATGTTGATCGGAGAAACCACGGAAAACTACTGATCAGAGCGGCCGGTCGCTAGAATTCTCCTTCAGACAGCGGATGAATGTGACTTAGCTGACAAACTAGTCTCCAAGGTCGTGCGACCGTCAGGACTCGAACTATAGGACCTGTCTGAAGCACTGAAGTGACATTAGTTGATGCCCTGAGCCAACCAGAATTGTGGCTTCGTCGCCGCCTCCGCCGTCGCCGTCACAGGTCTTGGCTAATTTGCTGTTTCGTAAAAAGAACGAAAAGTGAGCATATTTTAATTTTAATTTTGCTGAAAATTAAATGAGTCATGCTTAAAACGAAATGCTGAAAAGTAAACGAGTCATAGAACTTCGAACGAGTCTCATATTATTATTACATGTTTATACGTAGCAAAGGGAAAGTATCGTAATACTGCCGCAGAAAACGGCGAATTTCCGATTTAAAAATTCGTATTGTGGTGTCTTGGAGTAAAACAGAATAAATTGTGTCCCTATATATTCTCAATACCTTACTATAACATGTAATGTTGTCAGAAATCACGATTTGTGGGCTCTTACAAAAAAATATACTGACGGCTAAACGTTTGTCGATAAAACCTTCCCTCACTTCTTCTGTGGCCAACGCTAGCGCCTAAAGAGTACAGAGGAATGTCTCCAAAACTAATATTTTACGATCGATCTGAACGAAATCGTTCCTGCGAATTTATTAATTTTTTATTTATTTTACGTAAAAAACAGGTGAAAACTGCGTGTGTCGTGCTACTGGTCTGTGCACGTTTTGTTAATTCTGGGATCTCTACTTTAAGCTGAATTCAACAAATAAACGGATTTCAACACTTAAACAGAATTCATCAAGTTGAATTCTGAACACAGAAAGAGATGAGCGTTTCGGCAAGAATTGTTTGGAAAATACTCGCTCCAAAATAAGGAAGCACCAATTTTAGATGGAGTAAATATAGATGGCCAAATGTGGGGGACTTCTTTAGAACTCAGACTCTTACATCTGATTAATGAATACTGGCTATTCCAAGAAATATCAACTGCATCGGAAATTGAGGAGGATATATTACTCTATAAAAAGAGAAGCTTATGTTAAAACTATCGGAGAATAAGCGTTCTCACCACAACCTATAAGTTAATGCAAGAATTATCAAAAATATACTAAAGAAAATTGTGGATGCTTTGATGAACAGATGAACAAAATTACTTCAGGAAAGGAAGATTGTACCAAGACAACAATAATACGACAACTAATAGAGAAAAGAAGAAACTTCAACCACGAGTCACATATTTCTTGTTGGCTACGAAAAAGCATCTCTTCGAATTAACAAAAATAATTATGGAATATCATGAAGAAAGAGGATACACAACTCAGTTAAGTATTAATAAATGTAATAAAAAACCTTTACAAAATACACAACTTATAATTAATTAACAACAAAAACAGATGCAATAAAATTAATAAAAGACTTTAACAAGGGTGCACATCATCACCTACTAATATAATATCATAAGACAATGAAAACGTGAATCTGGGAATGAAGTTACACGCACAAAAAACAGAAAAATGATTTGATATATATATATATATATATAT